>JAOUZG010029841.1:115644-131209 GCA_026289955.1 Argiope argentata | reverse complement strand
ACACACACACACACACACACACACACACACACACACACACACACGCACACACACGCACAACCACACACACACACACACACACACGCACGCACAACCACACACACACACACAACTTGGGAAAAAAAGACAAAGGTAGATTCCTTTACATCTAAGTTACTATTACCAGATGGCAACATAAATTATTGATGCTAGATACAGTCATAATTAGGGCTTACTTTTTTGAAGCCGAATTTTTTCCGAATACTTTTCAAAGGGAATTAGAAATTCAGATGAAAAAGAACTCTTGAACACACACAGAAAAAAAATTACAGTCATCACTCACAGCTTGAAAAAACAAATCTAGGAAATCTGGAAGGCAAAGGTACCTTTACATCAAATACTGTTACTGACAACATAAATTATTCATGTCAGTCAAAAACAGGGTTCAATTTTCTGCTCCTAACTTCTCAGATATTGCAGTTGTCGAAAAACTTCAAATTCAAAAGTTGTTCGTCTTAATTAGGCGCTAATTTGGTTAGTAGGATTTTATTTTCTATCTTCAATCTTAAGAAAGTTATAATAAAATGAAAACTTTAACCCTCACGATTTTCACCCCTTATGAATTAGATCTGCCATTTACAAACTCGTAAGTTTTTTACATTTCTAACAACATATTCCAAATCAGTCAAAATCCAAACAAAACAACTCTAGTTATCATGTTCACTTATCACTTAACCAACGAATTAAATTAATTCCTAATTAGATGTCTCATTTCTTTTGGACATTTAATTGTTATTTTAATTCCTATAATAATATAAGTTGCATTTGAGACGCTGCACTTTAAATTATTTACTACTTTCACTTAATTGCAATTCAATAATTCGAAATGTGTGTCACACACATTTTTGTATGCGGAAAAGTTGAATTTAAAAAAATCTTAAAAAAGTTTAAAAATGAGATAATTTTATAGAATAAAAAATTTAATTAAATCAATCCATTAAATCATAATTAAACTCGAAAACATTAGGGTATTGCAATCAAAAATACATAACAGTATAAAATTTCAAAATTCTAGCACGTCAATAATAGTGTCAAAAAACATGAGATGAATGAAGTTAAATAAAAGTAAATATTCAATACTGTGTGCAGTGTTGAATTAAACAGCTGTGTTTTTTATGTATATTTCGTGCGGCTTTTTTATTGGAAAATCTTTTTCTAATCTTTATAAGCTATTTGTTCAATGTATAATATAACACTCATGGTGTAATTTCGAGCTGCATTTTACATAACAATCATTAGGGAAATATAATCAAATTAAAAAATTACAAGAATATGGTTAGATTTGCTTTTCTTTTTGCTTGAACTAAAACCCATGATATTGAAAAAATCATCAAGAATATATTTTGTCATTCTCTGTTAAAACATAATATACATCATTAATTTCATTTGACAGCTATAAAGACAACTTTGAAATGATTAGGCGTTCTAGATTACATGAGACAGATCATATTATACATTAATCATCGTTTTTAAATGAAATATATCGAATAAAAATCTATAATAAATAAACAGTTTCGTGTCAAATATATTTTCAAGTAAATTTAAACAATTTATTTTCTAAACATTTCTTCTTTTTTTTTTCAACTTTAACAGTGTAAAAAATATAGACCACAGTTGCTTTAAGAATGATCCTAATTCATACCACAGTTAATTTAAATACTGCTACAAATAAAATATAATTTAAGAAAGCAATTCTCTTTATTTTTAAAAATAAATGAAAGACAGAAAAAACGCTAAACTATTATTTCCGAGATATAATATGTAAATAAATAAAAAGCAATCCACGTGCAGCTTCTGGAATTTCTGGTCAATTTTTATATATTACAGGAACTACAATTTTCTTTTTATTTATTTAATTTCTATACTTATCTTCATAGTATTAGATTTCAATTCATTTGGATTACTTTGAATAGGAAGTTCTATTATTTAATTCATAAAATTTTATTACTACCATTTTATGCTTGTGGCAATATTATTAAATGTCAGTTATACAGTACCACCGTGCTGTAATAAATGTTTACAATGAAGTGACCAGAATAGTACAATTTATCATCCTACTAGCTTTAGTCATATTTTCCAAAATCTAAAGTCTCTCTCAAGTTGGATTTCAGAAAATCGGGTCATTTTAAGAATATCCATCGGGATACTATTTACATCAACTTTTTGTTTAGGTAAAGTCCAATACTTAATATTAGGTTAGTTCTATCAACAACCCTCTCAGATGCAACATGAGAGATATTTAAAGACTGACATCTTAATTCTGAATCTTGATCAGGTGACGAGAATAACACCTGAGTCTTCCCCTCTCACCTAATTTCTGTGCCACATTAAACAAAGTTCGATTTTGAAAGCCAGATTTTTGATAAAAATCAAATTTAAATTCGGTCCATGTGAATTCACAAAACGAATTGATGGTGCAACTTACAACGTGATTATACCAATAATGATTTTAAGTTGTCCATCATGCAGGTAAGTTTACAATGTTTACCAACATGACTGTAAGTTATCGGTCCACGTATATGTTTGTTCATAAGTTGAATTATGCTATTAAGCCACCATGATCTAGTAGAATTTTTAAATATTCCCTTTAATAATTAAAAATTACAAAATCGATAAACATTAATTTTTTTAAAAAAGTCCCTCCCCTTTGAAATTGCAAACAGAAGAAATATTCATCTATTTATAAAAAAAAAAGGATTGTGGAGCATCTACATCACCAAGTTAATATTATTTTCTTTAAAAAAAAAGTTAAGACTGCGACATTTCACAGAAAAATGAAAAGATTAAAAAATCTTTCAAACACTCGAGACTTGCTGACGTTCTCTTTTCAAAAAAAGATCTAATTTCGGGGATTTTTCTCATGTCAATGTGCGAGTCCGGCGTGGTTTGGGAAGGCGCCAAAGTTCTGGATGTCGCTTTTTGTTGGAAGGTCGGCGAATAGATGAGTCAATCGCGCGGTCCACAGCTGTAGAAGAGGAAGTAAGCGATGCTTCCAAATTAATAATGACCCATAAAGTAGCCCGATAATGCGCTCACTTCTTCCATGGAAATAGGGTCAACAGATCCATTTTCAGTGCATCCTTTTCAACATCCAAAGACAACGGTTCTGGCAATGAAATCCTTCCACAGTCAAATAGTTAAATATTTAACCACAGATAGTTTAAAAAATACGAAAGAGTAAATTTGATAAGAAGGCAGGGTCAATCGGAGTATCTTTAATATGCCATAAATATATGCATATCCGTTAAAAGGATGTGATGCATATGCATGATGAGGATGATACACATCGTTAATTCATGAAAAAGTTTCTGTTCATAATATGAAATTCAATCCCATCCTTACAAACAGTTTTGTTGTTGTTGTTCAAAAAGAAATAACTAAAAAAAAGAGTGATTCGGTTCATCTTACATGCCATCATTAAATAACGGTATCTTCTTCAAGATTCTAATTATACTGTCTAAAGATTTGAATTACTCAGTTCCAAAGTGGAAATTTTCCATAGCTTTTCTGTCACATCATTATTTGTCAATTCAAACTGCATAAAAAATGACCGTAAGATCTTTTTAAGCAGACTTTTTTTTTTCTTCAGACATTTAAATTTAAAGCTAACAATGAAATCGATAGAAGCTGTTCATTTTTTTTTTCTTAATTAGCAACATTTTGCAAAAAACGTTAGCCTTTGTAAAATGTCACATCAGACAATATATTTTGTTCAATGTATTAAAACGAAAAGTAGAATACAAATAACTCATTTATCAATTTTCTATAATGCTGACGAGTTAATGAATTTGAAAAATCTTCACAAAATAAAATCGTCAAATTTCTAACGAAATGAAAAGGTGAAAGAATACGGAAGACATTTTAGTATAAGAACCATAAGAGTAAGAAATCTAAACTTTAAGAACCCAAAACACAAACTTCAAATAATATACGAAAAAACGTGCATTAAAAAGGAATATTGGTTGTATGCAAAATTTTGTAAATTTAAGATTTCGAAAATAATATCAATTTGTTTTTACAGAATTTCCCAAAAAGTTGAAGTAAATTATTAATTATAATCCCCATATTTTAAATGATAGTTGTATTACATCCAACAATTTTGAATTTAGTCAACAACAAAACTAAAATTCCTCAATTGTATAAAAATGATATATAGATTTAATAAAATTAAAAAAAGGGAATTTTAAATATAAAGAGGGCGAATGCTAAATATATGTAGTTGAACAAAATTTCAAAACAGGATTTTGAATTGAATTGGGACTGAAATTACTTCAACATAAGTAGCCAACCTATCACATACACTAAAAATAGCAAAGGTTGTTTACTGTGAAAGAGCATCATTCAATCACAAAACACAATGCGTCATTATTGGCACTTCAAAAAGAAGAAAAACAAATACAAAATTTTCATAATTCTACAATGAATAAAAGAACCCTTTAACATACTTTAACTGAATTTTAAAGGATGCAGTACCATTAATTGAACACTAAACACAAAGAGTATTTTACTGATTTATACACTCGCATGATCACGCAAACAAACAAAAATACTCCCTAAACAAAAAAATGGACTTTAAAAACTTTTTTGAATAAATAAAAACACTAATAAAAAGCAAATTTCTAAATATACAAATAAATTTTTATCTAATTCAAAATATAGATATCTTTCCCTAAATAATCAATTTAAAGAAGAAAAATATCTGTTTTTGGATAATGGTGCTCATTCGTAAATTAAAATTTCTTAGAATAAAAAATATTGGTCTAATTCAAAATACAGTTCTGGTTCTCTAAATAATCAAATTCGGCAAGAAATATCTGTTTCTATATAATAATAGTCATTCACAAATAAAAATTTCTTATCCTAAAATCTGAGTACATTAAAAATATTGTAAGAATTAAGAAGAAAGCTCAGTAATAATTCTATCTGGAACCACAATGCAAATTTTCTAAATTCTCTATTCAATTTAGTAATTACAAAAAAAGTGTATCTTTATAAACAATATTAAAACAAATCCTCTCGTTAATCTTCGACGAGTTAAACTAATTAACAGCAAAGTTTGTGCAACATTCTACTGCAATTTTAAGAGTAAAAACTGAAATATTTCACTCACTTGGTGAACAGGATAATGAGACCATCCCTGAGGAGTACCACACCAATGGAAGGGAACCGGTGAGGGCCCGCAACACGGGGTGCAGGGACGGTGCCCCCATCCCGATCCCAAACAATCAACAGGCGGCATGCTGCCTCGATGGCTTCGCGGCGCCCTACCACAAGCAGAGGGCGGCCTTCTCCTCACAGAAGGCTCCGCCCCTGCATCATCACTAAGAGCATCCGACCACGAGTCATGCCGGGGCGAAGATCGCACCACGGGGCGTGGACTTGGAGTGGACCGTTGCAGGGACTCCCTTGACCTCCGGACGGCCGAGGACGGCGGGGGCTTGTTGGGGTAGAAGCCCTGATCGTCGACATTCTCGTAACTCGAGCGTCGTTTGTGTTGTGGTCGGGGCGGCGAAGAGCTGTCGCTGCTCATGTCTTCCTCGGGATCGCGCAGAGAGCAGCTAGAGTGCCGCTGCACGATGGTGTTGATGCCAGCGGGATCTCTGGGCGGGGGCAGGGGCGGCGCGCCCCTTCGAGAACTCATCGGTAAGGGCCTTCCCAAAATAGCGCCCTCTTAGGTGGAGTTATTTCGGCCCGACACTTGTGCTCGAGGAGGAAGCCGGAGAGAGAGTCGCGAGACACAAACGGAGCTCTGTGTCTCAAGGGACGGGGGAAGGGAGGAGCGGAGGGATGAACTCGGGGTCGCGGGGGCGGATGGAGAGGAGCGGGGGTCGTCCTGACATTGCACTGACGTCTCTTTCGGCAAAATTACAACGAGGTATTTAACCGACAAATGGCACTCTTTATTTTCTTTTATATTGTCTTTAAATTTATAGAAGAATCTTTAAATAATAAGAAGAATTAAACTAAACAAATAAGTGCTATCAGTGAATAATCAACCAATTTTTAACATCAATATTTCATTGCAGCTAATTATATTTTTATTTGTTTATATTTTTGTTATTGAAATGATTTGTTTGTAAATTTTCATCAAGTTCATGGTATTGCCATTTTTTGCCATTTGATAGATAAAATGGCGTTGCCGTTTTACTGCTCATTGAAAAAAAGTTTATTTACAATAGAGCAATTTAGCGTTACAAATAAACTTCTTTTTGTGAGGCAAAATAGGAGAGAAGATAAAATAATGTTAAATATGAACATACAGATAATAATAATGCTAAATATAACACATAGAGCTTATTGATTGTTTTGTACATCGAAACTAACAATATTAACGTAAATTATACTCACAAAAATTTATAAAACTAAAAGCAATCATTGATATAAAATTGTACTTCAATTGTTTAAAATCAACACATATTTTAATTCTCTATAATATAATAAAAGAAAATAAGTATTGATATAAGATTGCATCAGCTCTTTGACACAAATACATATTTCCGATCCCTTCTATTTTATTTAGTCACGAAATAAAATGATATTGATAAAAAATGAAATAGTTGGTTTCCAAAATAGATTTTCACTAATTATTTGAAGCATTATTTTTTCTCTTAATAAAACCACATTCATTAAGCAAAAAGTAATTAAAAATATAAAAGTTCATCAATACTCTGGATCAAATATGTATCAAAAATATATAATATTTATAATTCACTTAATTTAGTCGCAAAATGAAATATAAGTAAAACAAGCGTATTTCGCGATATAACAGAATCACTAGTTTAAATTATATTCTTATAAAATAAAAATTGAGTCCTTGTTTGGGGAAATAGCATAAACTGAAATAAAAAGATATTCTGGATAAAATCGAAAAACTTCGAAGTTTATCCCGTTTCACACACAACATTTGAATGTTGCCGGGTTTTACTTATTAATAAATAATTTACAATAAATGAACATTAATTAAATTTTAAATTTAAAAAACAGTATCTGAATAATTTGTTTTCAAACTTTTACAATACATAGAATACAGTCACCCTAATTTAACCAATGTGGATATATCAGCAAAAAAAAAAAAAAAAAAGTGGCAAAATGTATTAGTTATTCTTTGTGTTTATAACAACATAAAAAAAATTACTTTGAAAAATAGCATTTTTAAAAAATTTGATGGTTGCTTTTGGCAACCTTTACATCAAGAACATGTGTATAATGTCTCTACTATATAATTTTACATTCGCAGTTCCCTGATTAAAGTATTTTGAGACATCAAATTGCAACGGACATTAAAAGCGTGTTATTTTAATTTCTTAACACTAGTTATGTTTGCTGTCCACATGATTCTCTCTAACGGAATCGAGTTACAACATTTGAGAAAAAAAATGTAACAGTTCACATTCTAAAGAAATGAATTGCACGTCGACTAATTCCTCATGTCACATCCCACTCGATTGCAGTATTAAAAAGATGCAGCATTTTTTTTCTTTGCTTGTATTTTATGAGTAATTACCATAGAATATTAGTTGGATTGAAATATGTTGATAATCGTTCCACACATCGATTATATTATTCAACGTTTTAGAAATCTTGGTTGAAAGATTTCGCAAAAACCTCATAAAAGGAAATAAAAGACTAAAAACTGATAATGATATTGATTGAAAAAAAAAAAAAAACTGAATCTTCATTTTTTTGGTGGTGTTGTTTTCAACAATGAAAAAAAAACATGCTATTAAATACAACTATTACATTCTTTGGAAGAATTAAAAAAGGTTCAAATTTCCTTACAACAAATAAAAAGTATATAAAATGCATTTTATACATTGATAATAAACAATTAAAATAAATATAAATAAATAAACAATTTATATTACTATTGAATCGATACCATTAAAAGAAAATTCTGAATATTAAGATGGTACAAAAATTATTTGGGGTGTAATATACGTATTTTTGAAACTTATTAATGAAAAACATCTGAATCACACTAAGTTTTTTAGTTAATTATTTTTTTTTTCAAAATAAAACTCATTCCTAGTTGTGTATTGTCATTTTACAAAGCTTATTAGTTTCAAAATTGTAAGTGCACAAGCACACACAAATTCCCTTTTCTAATTGTCAAAAATTATTTATTTATTCTTTGGTTTGAGTCTATTACCTCTTCCCAACAGCTAGAATCCTGTACTACACATCAGAAATTTAGATAATTTTTGATAGTTAACATGCCCCCCTTTGCCATTTTTTTAAGAATTATAGTTATCATTTTTTTTACTATTCGCCTTTATCGTGTCTGTGATACCCACAAATTGCCACATATTAAATACTTGAGCTATTTTAATTGCACATCATAAGTTTAGTTTAATCTGCACATGAGCCTTTCCAATGGAGATCAATCCCATGACGTCATTAAGCTATTAAAAATATAAATGTGCGGTTTATCCATCTTTCAAATAGTTCGTTAATGTAACTCTATTTTTATATTCATTATATAAATCTAAACATATAGTAAGCACAAAGCTTTTAACAATACAAGAAGAGCACACGATTCAATATTTGATGAAATAAAGAAAACTGTTTGAATTTCAGGGCAACTGCATAATCAATTGTCGAATATAAGGAAAAAATATGTTTTTAAAAAATTGGGTGATTATTAAACAGCGTCTTTGAAAAACATTCTTAAAATTTTGAATCAGTGTGAAAAGTTATTTAGACCGGAAATATTTCTGAAAATTATTAGTAATTTTAAAAAATTAAAATTCAATTTAATTTTTAAAAAAATCTCTTCAAAGTACACTTTTTAGCAGCCCCCCTCCAAGTACTTATATATGTCAAGCATAATATATGTAGCCAAACTATCTAATTTCATAGTGCAAACTGAAAGGCATCATAAACCTCTTTACACAAACATTATATTTTTAAATAAATAAAATAAAAAAATTCAATTTCATCATTAAATAAAAACTATTTTATTTTAATAATTTAAATAATATTCTAGCACAATCAGTAGCTCTAGAGATGAAGCATATTCCCTGTTAAGTAACCGAAAGAGAAAACCTTTTTTTATCAAGGTAAACTTGAAGTAAATCATGTATGGCTTCATTTAAAATGGTCCTGAAACATTAATTTATTATTAGGTTGCTTACAGACAAAAACATTTTCGCTTTTTTTTTTAAAAAAAAAGATCTAAATATCTAAGCGAAACACTCGCGATGCTCTTTAGAACTTCCGCATGCATGATGAATGAAGTTAAGTACGTGAAGAAAAAGAAACTATTTGGCAGACAAAAGAGCAATTTTCCCAAGTTTCACGAGTTTAACAATGCAAAAATGCTACATAAGTATATCATTTATTTTCTTTTCACTTGCGACGCATTTGAAATGTTTGCTTTTAAAACTTTAACATTCAGTTTAAAGGCATATTCAATTTCATTTCTGTTACATTTAGCTATTATTTTTCAAGAACGGTTATCCAAACAAGTAAAGAATGTGTAAGGGGGAAAATTTATTTATTGATTGATTGCTGTTCGAACTATATCAAATGCGTTTGCTTCATCAATGAAGGTTCATTAGAGTTTTGATTCGTATTTTGGACTCCGATATTTCAGATCAGTAGACTTCTAATTTCATCAAAATAAGAATTAGCTGAGTAAAAATAAAATAAAAATTACATTAATTTAGAATAGACAAAATATTATACAAAAATGATAAATCTGAAGAATCCCATTAGTCCCAGAATTTCGAAAATTCCATTAGAATTTCCACAGATAAAAAGTAAATAGAGCATACCGATATATAATTTTAAGTTAATTTTCTGCAATCATACATATCTCTCATAACTTTAAAACGCCTTTTCTGTTCTAAATAGCCTATCAGAAAAAATACAATTCCTTAAAAAGTGGAGAGGAAATAGCTTTTTTGAAATGAACTGTAATTCTGAAGCAATTCCAAACTCGTTACCACTTCGAACGCAAAAATAAGCCAGCATAAAAATAAAAGTAATTCATTAATTAAAATAAATAAATGTGTTAAAAAATATTTCAAGCTGATTCGACTTTCTAATTCCAAATATCATAATTTGAAAATGTTCTAAGCTTGATTCTTTTGTTTTCATATTATCTTTAAAATTCACTGTTAAATATTTAAAAGAGACTAAATAAACAGGAAAAAATATTTTATATCGGCATGTATAAGCGTATATTTCAGTATATTTAATATTTTGAAACAGAATGATTTAAAATGACTTTTCAATTGTTTTGGCGTTAAATTAATGTCATTTTTAATAAAAAGAATAAAATGTAAAATAATAAATAAGTTTTTTAAATGTTATCAAATTATTTGAAATTGTTGCTGGGTTTACACTCGGACAGTTATACGATGGCGAGTAGATAGCGCATGCGCAGAAAGATAGGCACAGACGTAGAAAAAGACAGATTCAGGCATTCCATGCTTGGCTATAAATTGCCATTTTTTCATTACCGAATTTTTCTTTTTCACAGCGTATAGTATTAAAATGATGGATATTTATACAAATAAACATGATAAAATAAAAAGAAGATCAACATGCTTAGATTTGAAAAACTATAAAAAAAGAAATGGCAACCAAAATGGAAAAAAAAGCAAAAATAAGTCGAAATTAATCAATCAAAAGTTATCCATTTTTTCACGCCGAAAAAACTGCCACATTCTACAAACGCATGCGCAGTAAGAAAAAATAAAAATTTGGGACAGTTACTTACTATTGCTAAAACGTTTTTCAGCCTTTCTACACACACTCTGCCTACTTTCCGTCTTACAACAGGCCGAGTGTAGACTCGACATTAAGCCAAACTAACCTTTAATATAATTGATAAAAACATTTCTTGATCCATAAGGAGGAATAGATCAATAAGGTACTAAACGCTAAAAATGATTAGCTAAAAGTTCAAGTTAAGGGGGGGGGGGGAGAGATTGGGGACCACCGTTGAATACGTAAATTGATAAAGCATTAGGTTTAGAATAGAATATGCTCGATAGAAAGTCAACGAACTCAAAATTTCAACGGTTTCAATGCTGATACCAACTGATAAAATCAAAATATTTTTAAATTACTAAGACATAATAGAACGAAACTCAGATTGTTGAAACGAAAGTATTTTCATCCTTTAAATTAATAAAAACTGAACTATGGAATTAGAGTCACGAAATTTTCCTTATGTTTCATATTTGTGAGCAAAATTTTAAGTAGATTGCATTAAATTTAAATAATTATAAAGATAGAGTTACCACATATTAAGTTAGTCGCAGACGATTACTTTCCGAAAATAATAGGTAACAGAAAATAAGAATACAATATGAAAATAGGTGAATAGAATATTAAAGCGGATATAAACAAACTTAATTTTTAAAGCAAAAAATATTTTTATATACTAAATCATCACTTAAATCGTCCTCATTTTTATGTTTAATTAACAGCTGCACTAAATGATTTTAAAACCGCTGTCCATTAATTCATCCATCAGAATGGTTTGTAAAAGGTTAAATAACTCAATATTTAATTAAATTTTATCTGTGCGAATTCAAAAATAGAAATGGCAACTTGAAACAAATTAATCATTCTTTATAATGAAATACAATTTTTAATAAATAAAAAAATATTATTATATGAAAATGCCTTACATTAAAATATTTATTTTCTTAACAATATTTTAATATTATATATATAATGACACAATCACAGAAAATATGTTACATGGTTTGAATTATCATAGCATACTAAATATTTATGAATTATAACTCTTATTTTTGTGGAATTACAGTTGGGGTGCTATAGCGACACTCGGAATATATTTCAATTAGACTTAAACGCAAACTGCCACAACTATATTCCTAATTTTCATTTACATTGAAACTGTAATAAAGCTTCATTCTGAGTTTATATATAAAATTATTTTTGTCTCTGTTGAATTTAGTTGTTCAGATAAATGGGAATAACAATCACATTCATCGCTTCTCAGTGACAAATGAAACTATTCTAAGCCGCGAGGTCCCCAAATACACAGTTTCTTTCTTTTTTATGTACATCATAAAGCAAAGTCCCACAAATGTTCTGTTTACATTGGACTCCAGAAACATGTTTTTCTTCATAAATCTAAAAAGAATTTATTAGCAACAGGCAGTAAGGTTCTAGGGACGGCCTTGCGTTGTATTCGCTCTCTTTAGAATAAAAATACCTAGACTACAATGTTACAGTATGTATTTTTTATGTTAATGAATATTCTATTATGTAGTTGCAACAGGAGTGTTCATATATCATTTGTGGCCAATTGTTGTAGAGACAGGCAAAATTTTCGCGAAATTTAAGATATTGACATAAAACAGTATGAACTTTAAAATGCTTTATTTGTGGTGCAATGAAAACTTTCAAAAATAGTTAAAACTTGTTTTAATTATTAATGAATATAAAATTAATTAAAAAAGTTATATCAAGAAGGAAATGTGAAGACATTAAAATACTGTTACTGTTGCAAGAAATTTATTTAAAAAATCCAAGTTATAAAGTTGGTGGCTTCTCAAACGTGCGGTTAGAGTGAATTTATAGGGAAATATGTCAAATATAACGATGTAATTTAATTTTTGAAACCATTGGGATCGTTTTACTGGAGAAGTCAGCGGAAATTGTCAATCCGAAATCTTCTTCTTTACTCTCTAATAAAAGTTTTATCCCAGAGAATACTTTGCAAAGCATTTGCTTAAAATAGTAACGAAATATTAACCATTGGCGTGAATTAAACATTGATTCTTGGCAAGTTTTCTGGCGATTAATTTCTAGAATGCAGCTAAAAGCATTGGAAAACTGAATTTTTATTTTAAACGCGTTTTCCCTATCTGATTGAAACAAAAACGTGATACATAAAACTAAATTTTTAGTTTAAAAAAATCATATGCAGAATTTGATATATTTCAGTAATTACTTTGTAAAATTATCTCGTTTAAATGTCTTTGAAAGTGCAAACCGATAAACAATCCATTCTTTGTTCGATTTGGAATAAAATTTGCAGGTATCTACATTTTAGATGTTAATTAAATATATTTTATTTTATCCATCTAGTATTCTTCGTCTCGTAGTAATCAAGTTAATCTTATATTCGAATAGCCAAACGGAGTCTCTCTCTAGCAAATTTTATTAAAAATCTGATAGAAATCTACAAATTTGAAGTAAGGAGCTCTTATCGAATTTCAATCATCTAGCTTAAAGTGCTTCTCAGTTGTTTTTGTCTTACGCAGACTAACGGACATTTTCCAAAAAATGTGTTTTTCGGACCCAGAGAGGTCAGAGACTAAAACTTGGAGAATCATCAAAATCTCGGATTTAATTTTTAATGACTACAATACTTTATATAAACGAGAAAATAAAAAAAGTATGTGACTTTACAGGTAAGAGAACGAGTAATTAAATGACGTACTTAATTGCATTTTTTATAAAATTGCTATATCACATGACTAATTTAGACTAGACTACTGTACTTGTTAACTGAATTAAATTTTGACTCCAACAAGTAGCATCACCTAGTGGTGAAATTCAAAAAAAATCAATTGAATTCTATAATATTTATAATAAAATCTTATAAATTAAAATATAAAAAATAAATAATTTCAATAAAAAATTATTTAAATTATTTTTTTATCACGTGAGAACATGATGTTTCGGTTAAAAGGTTTTGATGTCTCCGAAATTTACGGGCAAAAAAAAAAATAAAGATTATGAGCCGCCAGAAACTATTGGTTGAAGAATATTTTTGCCTGCTTTTACCAGTATTGCATTATTATTATTATGTACGCTTCTTTGAAAGCAGATGCGTTTTTAAAAGTTTCACCTGCTTTTACCAGTGTTGCATTATTATTACGCATACTTTTTTAAAAAATAGATGCGTTTTTAAAAGGTTGACGCAGAACAATGATATCATAGCCGTTATTTCATCTCAAAATCGGTCGAGCTCCAAAACTTTGATTATTATTACGCATGCTTATTATTTGATTATTATTACGCATTATTATAATTGCCAGCTAGAAAAACTTTAAACGAATGTTTTAAAAAATTAACATTATTCTTATATACCTATATACTATATATACGTATATAGAGGGACAGAGACCGATCGAGAAGTCTCGTGATTGTTTCAAATCGGTATAAACTGGTTAATAATTTAAATTAATTAAGACAAATAATGATTAAAAAATAATGATGTTCTGACGTGATAACTTGAAATTTGCGATCGAAGATTTCATTCTCTTTTTTTTTCCTTTTATTATTATTATTTTTAGTACGCTAAAAATAATGTGTTTAATTTTCTCTTCCTTTTCAATCTGCAACAAATAGATTTCGCAATACGAGTGTGTGATTGGCATCCAGATAACTAAATAAGTTGTCCTTGAGTAAACTTATTTTCCTTCTCCCTGAATAAAGCGAGAAATTCTGTTGAATACTTGGCCCTGAAATTTGTTTGTCATTGTAAGGTTACTAGTGTAACCGGAAACTACGATGAGCAAATAGGAAAAAATGTCGTCAGTAAAGAATTTTCTGTGTTAGAGAATAATACTCTCAAAACTCTTTTCACGCGGTTTATTTTAAATTTTACATGCTATCGTATAAATGATATAACAGTAATAATTATCATGCACTTCAAATTAGTAAAACAGTTATTCGGATTAATTGGTATCATACTTGAGACGCATACTCAAATAGCTACATAAATTAGCCACTAACAAAATAAAAGTTTCTTTTTAAGCCTAAAATAAACAAAATTTGTTTAATCGTAATAAATTAACGATGATAAAACATTTGTAGCGAGTAAATGTCGCGGTACGAACCTGCAACTTTCGGGCCTGTAGCCGAGTATCATACCGATCGAGCAAAAGGGAACCTTCAGCTCGAAGGATATTATCTGGCTTATAAGTCTAACGCTACACATTTTTTACATTTTGATGAAATCCTTAATTGAAATATCACAGTTTGAACATATCAATCAATGTCAGTTCTTTCACTTTCTTCACTACCGTTTACTCAAGAACATTTTGTTAGATAAATTTTGGCCATTTTAAAGCCGTGTTCCTATGACCCGCGATATACTGGACAGACATCAAAGCACCCCAGAAAACCACAACAGAGGGTCAGGGGGGGACGCGTGCCCAGTCTGAAGAATCGCGGGTCGTTGGAACACGACTAAAGGCAATCCGGAAAACTGGAAAGTTAGACTTCCGTCTATTAATTTCTACGCTTATTTTTCAGAAATGACGCGAGTTTAACGAATGTACAATTTTAAAAGTCACTTTCTTTATTTCGGTAACGTAAGAAAAAAAAATCAGCATCAAGCATATTATTTTTTGACTAGTTTCTTTGTCAACTTTTGAAATCCTTTATTGGGAAATTTTTTTAAAAAAATTATATAAGCTAAAAATACAAATAACTTTGCTAATTGTTGTTATTCATAAAAGGCTGTTATATACATATATATATATATATATATATATATATATATATATATATATATATATATATA
>JAOUZG010029841.1:81910-109986 GCA_026289955.1 Argiope argentata | reverse complement strand
CAAAATGTCTATATATTATATATCGAATTTTTGATTATTTATTCAGATTATCAACTGAATACGAAATAAATTTAAATACAAGGAAATTCAAAATGACATCCTTCCTGATTATAACTTCCTTGTGAGTAACGCAGAAGAAAAAATTTAATAAAATCTAAAAGGAAGATTAAAGCTTCACTTTCATACATTGATTGCTCTAACTATTAATAGGCAAACAAATAATACAAAAGGAGTATTTTATTTCAATTTCATGACAAGCAAATCCAAAATAAAGGTGACATTTACATTCCTTTCATTTTTTTCACAGATACAAGGATTTGAAGTGTGTTTTTTTCACAGTTGTTAGATTGAATTCTTGGAAAAATTTCATGAAATGAAGAAATTGGAAGTAATGTTACTAAATGGCCATGTTCGGAAATTAGAAAATTTTTACAAATTCACATCAATTTTGCTATACTTCATACACTTTATGCGCATCTCGTAAACCAACAGCACATGCAAGTATTGAAGATACACACAGAAAAGGCAGTGGCATCAACAGTTATGAGCATACTGCACAAGTATGGCACAAAATTAGGTTATTGTGATCTAGGATAATCATACTAAGCAATTATTACAAATGCAAACAAGCATTTAAGATTCTTCCTTTATTACATTAAAAAATTATGTAAGCATCTATATTTAAGAGGAATTTATAGTTATTTACAACCTGAATATTCATTTTAAATCACCCTGCATACAAAATCTCTTTTCTAACTGTGGACATATATGCCTGTCATTGGAAATATATATTTTCGATTGAAAAAACGTTCTTAATAAATTAAAGAATCACATTTTCTCTTATTTGAGTCAATAAGTAAATTTCTGGGACAAAATTCAGATTTTTAAATATTTACATAATTATTGTGTCCTATGAGTTGTGCTTGATAAAATACTGGTCATGTCAAAGATGCACCAATTAATACATACAAAGTATGATCAGTAATAAAATTTAAAGCTTCATAACTCGGACGAAATTTATCGCAGAACAGTGGAATTTGTTTTGCTAAGAATATCACTATATCAAGTATATTTAATTACAGCTAAGAGAAAGAATAAAAATTAAGCTTTCATAATTTTTCAGAAGAACAATTATTATCTAAAGAAATAAAATATAATATAATTATATAAGCCATTAAGAACACATATTGAATTGAAAGTATCAACCTATTTCTAATTGCTTAAAAATAATTTATTGGTCTTCCAGGGGAAATAACTGCATATAATTATATAATTCTCACGAATAATTAACTTATAATTTTGTATTAAGCATGAAAGAAAAACACGTGATTTAAGGAAAACAAAATAATCGCTATACGATTATAATACTATCTAAAGAATTTTGAAAAATAAAAACAGTAAATTTGTTTGTTTGTTTTTATATAACCAAAGCACACTAATAATTTAGATTACATCTTTGTCAAGAAACAAATTGTTACAAAATCATTAAAAGAATACACTTTTTAAAATATAAGGAATTTTCATCAACAACAAAAAATGAAATGGTTCATTCAATAAAACACTGTAATCCAATAACAATCCCCACCACAAAGTTAAAAAATAACTTTTAGCGATGATTCGTAATTTGATTATATTTAATACACAAACGTCACGTTAATACAAAAAGAATTTGAGAAGTACAGTAAAATTCGCTTATCTGAATCTTAATCAATAAAATGATTCTGTTAAACAAATGGATAAAAGAAAATTGAACAGCGTTTATTTATTTCAATACTTATATTTTTCACAAAACAAATAAACTAATAAATAATTTATAGAAAAATTTTATTGAAAATTTTTTAATCCATAGTATATTTTTAAAATAAGAGCTAAAATTAATTAGAATGGCGCTTAGTCGTCTTTTGATCAGCATAAATAATTATGAAAATTTCTAGCGGGCAAAAAATACACTTCGTTCATCTACTTTCTGCACATAAATTTTCATTAAAGAAAGAGAGAGAGAGAGACAGGAAAAGTTAAGTGCTGAAGTAGCTGCTGACAGCACATAAAATAATTGGCTTTACGCTTACATTTTTGATGGTACTTATTCGTGTAAGAATAAGTAAGAATACGAATACATATTACTTATTTCATTTGTTTGGAAGAAAAAAAATTCTAATTTGGGGGTTTATTCATTTTCAAAAATACATAGGAAAATTTGGCCGTTGGAAGGTAACCTACTTTTTAATTGCATATTTCTATTTCTATTTTGTTTTAAAATGTTTTAATTAAATTAAAGATAGAAGGTTACAAATAAAATAATAAAACATTCGTTTTATTATAAAAATTTTTTGATAATATTTACGTAAAAAAAGGGAGAAAGGAAAAGTAAAGTGCTAAAATAACTGCTAACAGCACATAAAATAATTGGCTTTCACTTACATTTTTGTTTGCATTAATTCGTATACGAATACATATTAAGTATCGCAATTGGGAGAAAAAAATGAGAAATAATTAATTTTTGTTTTAATTTAATTTTTAAATATATGCTAGAAAATGTGACTGTCGGAATGTATTGTAATTCTTAAGCACATACCTCTTTTATTTTGTAAAGAGTATTGTAATTAAATTACACGAAGAAAATTTCAAATAAAATAAGGAAACAATATTAGTTTTATTATAAAATAGAATAATATTTAAGTAAAAAATATTTAAAAAAGCGAATTAAATGTAGAATTTATGTTGAAATAAATGGACAGGAGAGAACACAAATAATTAAATAAATAAATAATAACATTTCACATATTTTGGGTAACAACATTTATTTAAAGGTTGAAATTGCAGTTTAAAAACGCATATTCGTTTAAAGAAATCTGATATAATCAAAATATTTGAACCAGAAAAAAAAATAATTTTCCTAAATACATACTCGAATTTCTTCATAATAAAATTATTATAAAAAATAAGAATCATTTATTTATGCATTTATAAATATTATGACAACGCAATTTTTATATTTACCGATCAGACTGAAGGAAATTTTGATTGACATTTTTAATCGCTTCATTTATTAACCAAACTGCTTTTATTTACTTAAGTATAAACTTTTATTATTAAGTATTTTATTTACTTAAGTATTAAGTATTAACATTCTACAACCCCAAATCGTTTTTAAATCAGAGAAAAATAACCTGACAATTAAATTGGGATCATTAAAGAGACAATCATCGCACAAAAACTACTTTTTCATGATTTTAAAACGTTTGTAGAGATGATAATTTTTGCTCTCGTTAAAATAAATATTTTAACACGATATATATATTTTAGAGCATTACTTTTCCTTTTTTAGTGTTTCGATTTTTATAAAAGAGCGTAGCGATTATTTTAAGTTTTCTTCACGAGATCGTTGTTATATAATCGAAACCAAATTTTAATGATAAAATAAAAATAAGTGAATCAAATTTAAAATATTATCTACAATGTTTTGGACTGAAGGCTCGTGTGTGTGTGTGTACATATATAGATGTATACAAACTGATGAAATAAAAAGGATTCATTCAGCCCTTTCCCTGACAGACTTTGTCAAAGAGTTTATGCATTTCGAACTTTCAAAGAAATTTGTTATTGTTGTTGTTACTAATGGCACTTGCCATGGACAAGCCCACTGATGCATCAGCGGATTTAAGCCGAAGTTATCGTCTCTTGTTTGAAGAAGTGCCAATTCGGGCCCAGAATACTTTGTCAAATTTTAGATGACTACACACTCATCACATTCGCTTGCTTAGTCAGATAAAACACAGAAGAACAACCATGCTCTTACCGGGGCGCCCAGATCATGAAGAAGACATTCTACCTCTGTCCCAGAACGCCGGCGAAATTTTTTGTAAATGTAAATATATTTTAAATCAAAGAAATTTAAAAGTTTTTAGTATTCACCTCAAAAATTACCTTTTTTTTCTTAAAGATATATATCTCCAAAATTGCTATCTAAAATGCTACATTTTTATCACCAAATTTTATTTTCATGTATAAATTATTTTGTTAAATAATTGAGTATATATAGCCAGCACTAAAAACAACAAGTTACAAATCATGACAAAGGAAATACATTCGAATAAACTATACCTCTAACACTCTGATTTGTTTTATTAAACACATAGCAACAAAAGGACTTTTTCATTGATTTTTTTCTTTGCGTTTTGATATGAAGAAGGTTGAAATTAAACATATCTTATATTATAAGCTTGTTGTTTTTTCCTACAGCAGATATTCATTTATGCTTGCAGTAATGTCAGAAGTTAAGTGGGAAATCCTTTATATTTTTAACAATATTGACATATTTTGAAAATAATGGAAATTTTAAGTACAATGTTTTAAACACAATAGTAACTTAAAATTAAATTATAATATATACATTGGATATAGAGGCAATAAGCATTTAAATAAAAAAGCTAATTAATACATATATGTATGGACTTAATAAATTAGTATTATTCTATATTAACATAAGAAGTGTTACAAATAAAATCTTCTAAAGTACAAAACTTTAGAATGATGAAAACATTCCCCAAAAGTTCATAACTTCTTAAATGGAAACAAACCTCTAGTTAAAAAACACATGAATATAAAGTCTTCAATACCAAAAGTAAACAAATAAATCGAAAGATCAGTTACTCTCACAAGCTTAAACGCGCTGATTTCTAAATACATTCTTTAAAGACCTGAAAACACTTTGTATACAGAAGCTTCTTACCAATGCTCAAGAGGATCCCGATGACATTCATCTCCTCGTTCGTAGAAAAAAGAACGAGCAGCAGAAGTTTCTTGAAAATTATCAGAAGTGCCTAGCCTTTCTGAAGTATTTTATCTTCAAAAAGATAAGGCGAGTGCCTATCGTCGTGATAATTTTTTTTAATGTTTTGCAAGAAGATTTATGATTGTAGGTGGTCCATAGCAAATTACAGCAGAGATAAGATTTAAAAAATAAATAAAAATAACAGTGGCACGCAAAACCAGCAGGAAAAGATTTAATGAATAGAACGCTCTTTTTTTTATTTGAGTTAATTCGAATATTTTTAACACAAAATTGAATTAATGTCATGAAAGTTTTTCAAATATTTAAAAAACATTTACAAGACTAAAACCTTTTTTTCGGTTATTTTCTCTTTTGATAAACATTTACAAACCGGAAAGGGGCAATTAGCTTATAAAGATAAATCTGAATGCAAAAGCCAGATGGAATTTGCTCATACAAAATGGCGAGTTTTGTGTTCTGCTTCGTCATTTAAAATAGCAAACGGACCTAATAAAATCTTTAGATCGATAAAGTTTAAAAATTGTAGATAACGATCTACAGCTTTGGTGTAAAAATCCCATTCCAAATTTCATTTATAATATTTGAAATGTTTCTGTGTTAGGCAACTCATATACCCATGGCAGATAGGCAGACTTAATTATAAATATAATCAGACTTAATCTAAAAATAGGCACAGAAAACCAATTTTAATATAAATATTATAAATATTAACCCATCTAATTCTTGCGCTGTCAATGGCTAAATATGAAGATTGGAGACGAAAAAAATAAAAAAAATCTGTCACCTTTCTTGCTACGACAATATCTACAAGTTTAAACTTGTACCGCAATACTATAATCGTAAATGTTATAATTAAGAGCAATTTTTTTAAAAATTTTATTAAATAGACTGAGGAATGTGCGGACACTATATAGAGCCTTGATGTGACATCTATAACCTCAAAAGGAATTGGAAGTTTGCCTAATAAATTTATAATTCTAAAATTAAAATTTACACTCTTTTCAAAATATTTAATTACAAACATAATTCTCAAAGAAATGATAAATTTAAATTTTTAAAAAAATAATTAATTTAAATGCCAAAGAAATAATAAATCTAAAAATTTTAAAGAATAATAAATTTAAACGCCGAAGAAATAATAAATTAAAAAATTTTAAAGAACAATAAATTTAAACGTCAAGCAATTTAGAATATCAGTCAAAGATTGATTTTGTTGAATTAAAAATTCGCAAACTTCCTTTTAAATAATATGTTTAGACAATTCTATGCAATATCTAAGCTAAAAACATATCTTGCACGCTGTTGAAAATTTAAACTCTAGCCATTCTTCAATTTGAATATTGATCATATCATACAAAAAAAAACACCCATTTTTTAATTTCTAATATTATTATTATTAGCTATTTCTAGGGCTTACATTGCAATCCTACATAACAAAAATAATAGCAAATCATTTCCATTATAAAAATAAAAATAACTATAGTAGTAAATTATCTCAAGGGTGAATAAAATTGTGGGAGCATACCTGGGACGCTCTTGAGAACAATTCGTCCCTTAGCCATTTGGAAACGAAAAGCAAAGTTTCTTTGTCGATCTCTTCGTTCGGGTGTTTCGGTCGGTTTCCATTACCGTCTGCCACTCCATTTTTCTCTAAGGCACTTTTTAAGCTCTTGAGGAAAAAGGCAACATCCATAGAAGATGAACCATTGTAACACGGTTGATTGTCAGTGTGTTCCTTTATTTTGCCGTTAGTTTCATTGCTAGGGCCTAAACAATAATATTATTTACTGGAGAAAAGGAAAGAAAACAAGAGAGAGTAGCAACAAATTATTGTACCAGATGTTTCTCTTGGTTATTAATAGCAGAATAATAAATAATTAATAATAAAATAATAATGAAACAAATAATAATAAAACAATCAATAATAAAATAATTAACAATAAAACAATAGAAATTAATTACTTAAATAACATTTTTCTCATATTATAATGCAGATAAAGGCAACGTAGCAAAATAAGAATTAAAATTGCCATTTTTTTTTCTGTAATCGAATGGTAAGATCGATAAGTGTTCTAAAAGATTAAGACAGAGTATAACTAAGAAACATGATTCAATAAAAAAGTTATGAGTTCTATCCTCTGGCTGCGTTTTTTGCCAACACAATTTTTTTTTTTTAAAAAAAAGACCTAATGTAAGCTTTAACAGCAAATCTATCAATTCAGCTAAGTTAATTCTTTTATTATTTTTCTTAAAGGTTTTATTTCAAACAAAACACAAACATGGACCAATTCCTCCAAGAAAAAACTTATCTCTAAATATTAATACTATCCTAGATGCCACTTAATTTTTCAAAAGTCGATTTCCCCAACCAAAGATATATACCTCCTACTTTATCGTGAATCTTTGACTTCTGGATTTGGCTGAATAGCTTGGCTCAAATGGCAATAAAATTTCTATGGTAACATAAAAAATAATTTCATAAACGTTCCTAATATCTTATCAAGAAATACTAACAAAAAGTTCAGTGTATATGTTTTTGAATGTGCGACAAATATGGAAAGGTACTTTATATTTATTTGTTTATTTTTAGAATTTCCATCTTGTTTGTTTGGCTATTTTAAAATAATTAAAACAAAATAATAAGTTTATAATCGAGCTTGGCATAATCTGAAAATTACCAAGATAAAGGATTTACTTTGCAATTTTCAGATTACGGCAAGTTTAATAATATGTAAGATGTTAAGATTTCACCAAAATATTTGCATTCTCGGGTTTACTTGGCGATTTCCAGATCCAAGATCGACAATGCCGAGTTGACAATCGCCAAATTAGCGATGGTTTGCATTTTTTTAACGATTTATCGCGCGGCTCGCACAAATAAATGTATTCATTCTTTATTATACTATCCACATCTATTTGAAAGTTAAAAATTCTAGTAAAGTTGCATTTTTCATCATGCGATGCAATCTTAACCAATGAAATTAAGCTGGTCTCGACAAATTATCCTTGCAATAATAAATAAAAAAAATAAGAATTCCATAAGTGTTCACTTCTGTTGCGCTACCGGATAGGAAATGAACTTAACAAGAATATTTTAATATAAATAAACAAAAAAAAAGTAAAAGACATGAAAAAATTTAATGTTGTATACTGTGTTATATTGCATATTGTATTTGTTAGGACATTAAAAAATAAAATCAGATTAATTAGAAACAACATTGTAGGAGGTAGACAATCTTATTACTCAAGATAGGAAACAATATAAATTAGCGGAAATTGTCTGTCCGTAACATTTTAAAAAGCTCATTAATAGAAATTTTTCCTCCTCTTTTTAGCACACTTCCTAAAAATTGTGAGTCTTGGGCTAGGCGGCGAAGATCACGAGTGTTCCAATTTTAATTTTGTAATAGTTTCACACATGAACGTTTTGTACTTCATAGTTTAGCGAAGAAACGAGTATACATTCTAGATAACTTTGTTTTCGACGGTTCGGAACCAAAATTTGATATAACAGTATAATTTTAATAATAAGATCGCATATCAAATTTCATTTATTTGCCTAAGTTGTTGCAGATTTGCATATATATACTAATATAAAGATGGACAGACGATCAATGCGTTGATCGATTCGTTCGAAATTCGATTCTCATCTACATTCTACATGATAAATTTGTGTACGAAATTTTACTCTTCTAGCTCTTTACATTTGTAGTTAACATGGGAATTTGCTCTCAATCACATAGACAAATTCCTATGGATGATTTTCGTCTAAAACTTGACAGAAATTTCCAATATAGAGTAAAGTTTACATATCGAATTTTATCTCTCTAGTTGAAAGAGTTTTTAAGTTTTTGTATTCGCAAACAGATAAACATAAAAAGTATTTTCCACAATCAGAGCTCTCAAATGTGAAAATTCATTAAAATCTGAAAGACGATTTTTTTAAAATAATAATAATAATAATACTTCAATTTTGCATACTTCTAGTCGGAGAGAATGAACGCAGGGAGTGATCTTTTCTCAACTCTCAACCCTCCCCATCTTCTAACTAAGATTGAGGATCTTCGATGAGACTAAGAATAACTTTCATGATATTGGCGTATGATAGTTACGAAATATAGATCTCTGGAGTTAATCTAGCATTGTTGCAGAATTTATAGAGGTAACATGAATTTTGAGCGTCTTTAGCCGACACCTAAATTTGACACAGAACTATAGTTGTACTCGCAAGGTGACACCTCAATTTCATTGAGTCTTTTATCATGTGAGAACATGATGTTGTTTTGATTTGAGGTTTTTGAAGCCTCAAAATGTGTAGGCAACAAATAGGCGACTTGTCACTTTTGAGCTAACAATTTTTTGCTTCTAGGGTTATTAGAAAATAATGCAGAAGGCTGTCCCATTTGGCGATTTATCTCCAAAAAATCATTTAAAAACAGAAAGTTAATTTGTTATTCAAAAGTTAAAAGTCAATAGCAACCTTGCTACATTTTGTTGTAGTTGTTAAAATGTTTTTATCTTGTGAGATCATGATGTTGTATTAGTTTAAGGTTTATGAAGTCACAAAATGAAAAGCAGAAAATTGGCGATTTATCGCTTTTGATGTATAAGTTTTCCGTTTTTAGAATTATAAAATGGTAAAGATGGTTATCACATTTGGCAACATCACAAACAAAAAGTTACAACTGACCACGAATGACCACCATGCACCCGATTCTCAATATATCGACTCATGCGTATTCTGATAGCCATATTATTGTTTCGAATCTATTTAAACTGGTTAATGATTTAAATTAATTAAGACAAACCATCCTTAAAAATAATAATGTTCTCACGTGATAACATGGGAAGTGAAATAGCAGATATCATTTTTTAGTCCTTTTTTCATTCAATTTATGAATTATTACGTTTACATACATGTATCGACGGACAGACACCTGTTCATAAATTTGATTCAAAATTCAATAAGTATCTATGTTTTAGATGATACAGTTGCGTAAAATTTCTTACCTTTCTGATTCTTTATGTTTCATAATATCGAATTTACATGCATTCGAACAGTCAGACAGATAGAGTTCCTGAGTGTAAATTGCTTTGAAAATTTAATACAAATTTATACCTTTAATTGTAATTCCTTATATCAAACTTCGGTCGTGTAGTCCAAAGCATTTTTCAGTTATCCTGTTCACAAATTATGCTGCTAAATTTCAACTATCTAGCTCAAAATGTTTTTGAGTTATTTTTGTCATAGGCGTTCAGAAGATCATTTATATATATATTTTTTTAAAAAGTGTTTTTCGAAATCAGAGTGGTCTGAAACCGGAAAATTCCCAAAATTCCCACGTTCATTTTTTTATTAATACCGTACTTTTTCTATACTTCATATAAGAGAGAGTGAAAGCGGCATCACGGTTACAATTAGGGATTTTAATGTACATTTATCAATATACATTTACATATTACAAACAACGTCACTGAAACATGATATCTAAAAATAGAAAGGTCCCTATTATGTTGATAGAACAATGATAGTTTTTCTTTTAATATAATCCCATAGGTATCATCCCATAAGCAAAGCCAATTTGCACGTGACAAATAGTTGTGTGTCAGAACTATGTGAGCTAATGCTATGCATTGTAATATTATCAACCTAAACACGATCATTTTTCAACATATTCGATGTATGTTATTTTTACATTAATGTTACATTCTAAAGAGGGGTTCGTCACGGTGTCATTCATTGCACGTACTAAATGGCCCATCAAAATTCATAAGCGGGCAATGAGTGGCAGTTAAAATTCAAGAGCAGTATACTTTCAGTTACAATACTCACTACTCTTTTGAACGGTAACGTTTCTTCTATATGATCGGGAAAAAAACAAAGAAAAGAAAGATCAGAAAATTTTTGGTTACATTATGCAGCGACATACTTAGTATTCCCACAGATCGTGATACTCAATAATAACCTACCATTGGACACATTTAGAATCGGCGGTTATAAAAATGTAGATTTAAAATTTGGTAATTCTTTTTTGGATATATACTTTCTTATACTTTCATAATTACGAAAGAAAAAATATAATCGTAAACAAATTAGAACTTGAAATCCAACATTTCAGCGACCCCCCTCTCCTCTCCCCAAATTCGAAAACACATTTTTGGAATTTTACTTGTCTGTCTGTGAATGCGATAACTCAGAAACGCTTTGAGGAATGGCTGAAATATGATACATGAATTTTATACCAGACTTATCAATTTCTATTAAATTATAAAAAAAATCTATTCAAAAGAAGTCTGTCTGAAAATAAACTAACATCGTAATTACAAAATAAAAAGAAAATGATGTATAATATATGGTTCATAGATTTATTATTTAAATCGAAGATCCGCATTAAATTTTAAAAATAATCTGATAGGAAAAGCGTTTGTAGATCCATTCTTTAGCAAACAAGAAAATACGATATTGAAAGATTGACTCTTTTATAATTATTGCTCGCTAATATCATAAGGTTAGTAATATTTCATTACATGACGCGTTTCATAGTCCGGTGATTATGGGGGGTATCACAATAACATGAATGATTAAATCACATATGCCAATTTTTGGAGATCATACACCACCTTTGAAACCATGGAATGTAAATTGTTTGGGAAAAAAACTGTTATTATATTTAAGATTAATTGTCAATCATATGGATTATTTAAACGTAACTGATAGTTATAAGCAGCAATTCATCGCCACTTTAAAGTTTCCCACACAAATTTTCCCAAGCATTCTAAAACATACTCGTATTGGACACGAGAACACGAGAAAATCAAAACAAAATTTACTCAACTGAATCAAATGAGAAAATTATTCCCACCCATGAATAGCGAGAGACAGTAAAACTGTTAAAAGAAATCCACCCATCATTGTGAAGAAAATCTGCCCTTTATACAGATTGACTTCTACAAGAGGTCACCGCAAAAATTATAATTTAAACAGCAACACATCTGTCTATATAAAACAAAAATATTTGATGACAATTAAAAAGAACGTTTCATTAAACAAGAACAACAGAAAGGCAAACGATCAGTCAGAAAAAAGTTGTTCTGTTCTGCTCTGATGAAACGTCTTTCAAACGATGAACGTCTTACAACACTTCTTGGTCAGAAATTCTTTTGGATTGAAAATGGTAGAAGATTTCTCATGAGAACATTGATAGTATTAGCTTGTCCACGTCTAATAAATTGGATGACTATATTAAACGCTGGATAGTCAAATGAGAGATATTTTCGTTCCATTTGACAAACTCTTGTATACCCACGTTACTCAATTAACCATTAGTTACTCAATCAAGGTAATTAAATTTGTATCTCATTAGCATAAGGGTCATTTTCAAATTTGACTCATTTTTAAGTTAAAATTTTTTTTAAAAATAAAAATTCGAATTAATTATTTTTGTTGATTGTTATGAATTTCTACACGTGTCCTGTAGATGATTTTATGATCAGCAATAAAATTAAACTTGAATTCAGACCTGTAGGGTATTTAAAAGTCACTAAAAAACCAAAAAAAGTCAGGTCTGTTATCGGACATTTTTTTAAAAGTTTCAATACAGAGTAACATTTTTTTAAATATCTAAATTGTTATTGTTGTAAGAAATTAGTCTATAATAAAAGTATATTATACATCTTTTAACAAAAAAAATATTTATTATTTTTTTTGTATTGTAAATGTCAGTTCTGTTACTTTATTTTTGTTTTAGTATTTTATTTTTTCTCTTAAACGATTTAAATTTATGTTATACTGTATATTTAAAATAATATCATTAAAAAGTTTCATGTATCTGTCATATGACCCCCTTTTTTTATATTCTATGTAAAACCTTATTTTTAAAAAAAAATATTTTGTCACAAAGTAACAGACCTGACATTGGGTTACAGACCTGACACTGAGTAACAGACCTGACTTTAAGAAACATAAATGTTAAAGTATTTAAGTTTTTAGTTCTAAAAATTAGAATTTTCAAACAAAAATGTAATAATTACAAACTAATTTCTATTTATTAAGTAAATTAATGTAACATTTTGATATTCAAGAAGGAAAAAATTATGTGAAAAATAATGACTGTTTAACGCTTTCCAAAAACATCTAATGCATTTGGGAACTTGTAGTATAATTTGTGTCCTTTTAGCTTCAATTTAGCTGCAAGTATTATGGATTTGATTTGTTCATATTGAACATAAGAAACATCACTTTCATTCACTTGGAAACTCTTTCTTGTTTCGTCTATGGCATTTAAGCACGTAATTTTTAGTTCACCATCTTCTTCAACGTTTCCCTGGGCTATAGCAGCATAAGTATATTTATATTTTCTTCTATTTCCTCCAGTAAATTCAACAAGAAGATATACCCCCTCATGAATATCATCAGGTGAGAAATTGTCAATAGTACAGGCTAATGGGATCACGTCTTTTTATATTTTGCTCGTTGAAACAGAAATATCATGATCATTATCTGATAAAATTGCAGTAGAAGTTTGGGTCTTTTCTGTTTTTCCTTTTTTAAATTTCATAAATTTTTTTTTAGATTTATAGCACTTGAAAAATCCCTGATTAAAAGCCCCTGTTGACTTTTTCTGCTGATTTTTCTTCAAACAAAAACAACTTACATTTCTATAGAATATTTCATTTTTCTTTTCAATTGCAATTTGGTGCATTTTTCCAGTTTCTGGCAACTTTGGAATATGTCTTTCGGCAGGTAGATTATTTTTGATTTTATTTATGTCATCTTCTGTTACCAAAAATAAATGCAAACTAGTAATAGATTTGAGTTTGAGAAAATAGGACTCAGCCTCACAAATATCTGTCCCATGTGCAACTAAATCATCAGCAGCCCGTTTTAATGCTGCACCAATACCGTCTGCTGCTCCCTTTCCATGCCCACTTTCAAAAAAATTCCAAGTGCCTTTGGTGAAGTTATAGTCAAATAACTGTTCATTAAACAAATAAAGGTTTTTCTTTTGCCTATACTGTGTACTTCGTCCATCTGAAAAAACATGTATTATATTTATTAGTGAACTTCTTTTCTTCAAAAATTCAATGACTGGCTGCAAATGTGCCCATATAGCATGTGGTTGATGATCATGCATAGGAGATACTGAACAAAATGATATTGGCTTATTATTAGCCATATATATCAGACCTGTGTGCAATGTCACCTGGTTTCGGGAGCTTCCAAAATGAAAAGATTGGACCTCTTCCGAAAAGTTGCAAGAATAATTTTGAGAAAAATCAATATGAATTGCTGCTTCATTTGGGCTTATGCTTTCCTTGCACATTTTAAAAGCTTTATATTGTTTTGCTATATTTAAAAAATGTGTTTTAAATTTTTTCATTTCATCTTGAAAATCCTTTATCAAATTTTCAATCTTCCCTTCTTTTTGTACTTTCATTATCTTTTGAATTTCCTTTTTATTTATTGTACTATTACTCTTTTTTTATTTTTACCCATTTCCCACATTGAATTTTGAATTACCAATTGTTGTATCAGTGGAGATTTTTTAGGAGTGAGTGGTTCTCGAAAGTAATTTGAAAGGGTTTATCTAACTTTGGACTTCGGGCTCAGAGGTGAAATGCTATCAATTTTGTCTAATTTTCTTTTATAACCTTTTCTCATTGAATCTACTTTGCGCTTTAATCTTACTACTTCTTCTTTCAACTTTTTATTTTCCCTTACTATTTTGCTTCTGTCACGTCTGATTTTTTTACGGCCAACTTTAACAAAATAATATTGATTAATATTGAGTTTAAATCATTGATACAACACTATTCAATTAATTTTTACATTTAAGCCTCCATTTTCTCAAATAGAAATAACACAGCATTCATTATTCCTTCTTTATGTAAAAAACAAAATTGTTGCTGTAGGTCATGTCCAGTCTGTTACTTTTTATTGGTAACAGACCTGACAAGTAACAGACCTGACAAATTGACTGTTATTAATTCTTCTGCTACCATGTTTATAATTTTTAGGCTTAAGACATTATGGCTTAAATACAATTCAAATAGTAATTATTTTGTGGCAAGCATTTTAGATGAGTACATTAATTAAAGTATTTAAACTAGGTAACAGATCTGACAACATAAAAAAATACTAACTTCAGTAGAATCTAAAACTTCTTAAAAACATCCTGTTAGCTTAACTTCAAACTTTAAAATGACTTTTGCTGCACAAGGAATCATGAGGTCTATATTAAAAAATTGTGGCGCCATTAATGAAGTGATTTTGTAAATAATTACCTTTGGTAACAGACCTGACAATCCTCTCGGACAAAATAAAAATAATTTTTATATATTAAAAAATTTGCTTAAATAAAAAAAATATTTATAAATTTAATAAAGTACAAAATATGTATTTAAGCACACATATTTTTTAAACTTAGATTAAATTAGAAACGTGTCATTTATGAAAGAGAAATTGGATTTTGTCATTTTGGACAGCCATTATTTCAGCTTTTCAGTTTTTAAAAAAAATGGTACTAAATTTTTTTAAGGAATATATTTTTAATATTATACACAATTATCTCTTAAGGTATGTATTTCAATATAAAATAAACTTGCAAAACACAGCAACATTATTTTCGAGATAAATAATAATAATAATTTCGGACATCAAAAATGCATTAAATTTGAAAATCACCCATAATCAAACAACTTTTTTTGATTACACGTTTGCCTCACTAACGTTTTATCAACAAAAGAAAAATCTAAACAGTTCTTTATTTTTTGAATCATTTGATATTATTCTGAAATATATCCTAATTATTGTCAGCATTATTATTAAATAACTTCAAAAGTATTTGGAATAAATTAAAGACATTTTAAACGAAGATTATGATATATAACTCATAACTTTCCCTGAATTTTTAATTTTTAATTGAAATTGTTTTTGACTAAAAAAAAATGATGCCTACCATTAATAATTTCGTCCATTTGTTTTAGTGCTGCGGCTAGTACTCGACTCGCATCTAGTTCGTTATTCAGCACTTCATTCATTGTCGTTATCGATGCATTCTAATTATCCATTCAAATCTGAAAATGGTTAAAATCAAAAGTTACAACCTTTATTTCATAACAACTGGCGAAAAATACTAGATTAATAAGAATAAAATCCAAAACAATTCAGTTATCAAAACTAGCTGTTTATGTAAGAATATAAAATAAATACTATTTAATTTTTGCTTTATTTAAATAGGAAATTATTTGGAATTCCATAATAGATTCCTTAATTAAAAGCAAAGATAAAATCATTTATGACAAAAGGTTCATAAAAACATTAATTTAAAAAGTAAAACATTAACGTATAATCATGAATATTTAAGAATTTTAGTAATTGGCTTCATTTTAGTAATTTATACCTTGCCCTTTTTTGTTTCTTTATAATATCTAACTTATGTTAAGTATTTATTTAAAAATAATTAAATACTTTTTCAGTATACTTTTAAAAATACCTATGGTGTATACTTAGAATAATATGTTATATATGGAGTAATATAACTGCATTAAGTAATTATATATGGAGTAATGCTTCATTTAAGTTGTTCGAAACAAAACAAAAAAACTTAATAGCTAATAAAGCTCTAAATACTTCTTATAGAATTATCATAGATTTTTTTAAACACAATTCTTATGAAATTCTTACTATCCGGTAGAAAAAGAACAGTTCTCATGAGAAAATATTTAAATAATTTCAATCCTTATTAATTTGAACAAATTGGTTTAATTTCTTTAAAAAAAATAGGTTTATCAAAAATGACATAATTTAAGGAAAAAACAATACATATTGTTATTCTCTAATTCAATTCTAAAAATGCTTTTTTTAAATCAAAATGACAAAATATTTAATTAGAGGAAAAATTGAAGATTTTCTTCATTATTTCTCCTTGAAGGGGGAAAAAAAGATTTTACAAAAACACTGCATTGAGAATAATAATTATTATAATGAATACACAAAAATCAACTTACTGTTTCACCATGTATCAGATTCTAAACTTTTATACATACAATATGTTTCTTTTATCAACAATTAATGCTCTTTTTAAAGTGGCAGACGATTTCTGATGGATACGGAAATTCGAAACTTGAGCCAAGTCAAGGTGGAGGAAGACGAATAACCAATCCGGTCAAGGGGTAAACAGGTTTGCTTATGCGGAGGCGAGGAGAAATTTGAATTCGAAAAGGAGACAGGATTTAACCTCTGACGGAGAAGCGATGATGTGACTCCAAGCAAACGATATACAGTCCTGCGCAAATTAAGTCATTTCCGGCTTAACGAAAAAGACTTGCTACCTTTTTTACCGATTTGAGACAATAAACATTCTTCGCAGTTACTAGAGGCCATAAATGAAAGCCCAGTATGAATGCAGTTCTGGGGTATGAAAACATCGCGAACACTCCAACATCAGACCAAAGAAAACAATAGTAGGTGTATTCCACCCGAATATTTTCGAACAATTAATTTGATGTTATGTTCAGTAATAGGTCATGGCGACAAGTGTCGAAATTGGGTCGTTTGTCGTGGAAAAAAGAATCACTATAAATTCCACTAATGCTGCAAGGCTACGGCTTTTAAGCTTATTAATTTCGAGAAATAAATAAATAAGAATAACATACATTTTTATTTCAATATAATTATAACAATATTTTTGAGACATTATATAATATTTGACATAATATATAATTTATACAATTTGCATTAGCACGGAAAAGATGAAAACTTTTTTTTTATTGAAACATTTATAAAACCATCAAAGTATCACTAAAGGGCTTACAGAACTAAGTATTACATAAAGAAAAATAAGAAACAGTTATGGAGGATTACAGATGCCAACAATTAACTTACAGATTTTCAAAATCACTTCTGGTGGAAACAAGTTGGTGAAAATCAGGAGGCCAACATCAACACTTCAGACGAAACATTTTGAAACTCCAAAGTGAATCATATATGCGATAAGTCATCCATGGAAAAACACAACGAATTATAACTAGTATACAGCCTTTCGTACGCTTCGCTTGTCCTCTGGGATATAACACATTCAGTTGACCTCAACGTTGTATAGTCTGAAATACTTAACAAAAGAGATAACAATCTGAATTTGTTTTGAATAGCTTTAAATGATTTATATTCTCAGACCAAATTTATTCAAATGACCCTTAAATAGCCACAAATAAATAAATAGGCTGATTTTTTAAGGTTTAACCACTTCCTGGATGTATTTTACGTGAAAAATACCAGATTTTGAAATCCTTTTATACAGATAAACCTACTTGCAAATACATTGATGACCAAATATTACGTTATAAACATGTTTTTGTTGTATTAACATATGATAACGATACGCATAACAAGCTTGCCAGTGTAAGGGCAATACTCAAAATTTAGCCTCGGGAGAAACCAAACCTTTTACTCGTCAGCAGCAATCCATTCATAGGTAATGTCCTCCAACTCAAGAAATAATTGTGCCCTCAGGAACAACAGTCAGGAAAAAGTCGTAGAATAATATTTTAATTAACATTTCTCTTGTTAACATGCTTGACTGAAATGATGTTACTCTCATTATCTTTTCCAGACGATTGGAAGGTCTAACTTCTTTTTTTTCAGGAAACTATGAAATTGTTGCTTTAGTAGTCTTCTAAACCTCTACCTGATTGAAGACTGTAACTTAGCGATGTAACTTTAGGAGTGGGAATATTATTTTAGAGATGGAACTTATTTTGTGATTAAAGTGTTATTGTTCTTATTATGGCACTTGCCATGGACAAACCCCTGCTGATTATATCAGGAGATTTTAAGCCAAAAGGAGCGTCTCTTGTTTTTGAAGTAGCGCCAACTAGGGCCAAGAGTACGACTTAGCTACACATTCATCAGAGTTGCTTGCACAGCTCCTTTTTACAGGAAAGCACAGCCATTCATCTCACAGATAGCATACAGAAGAGCAACCATGCCTGAACCGGGAACTCCCAGAACACGAGGGAGACGCGCCAACTCTGTGCCAGAAAGCCGGCAGATTAAAGTGTATTTTTATATAAATATAGCAACGAGTTTTAGTTCAGTCAGTCTACTGCAGATTTTCTACAGACGTTCACCTGTAGATGCAAATGTCTCAGTGGTTCTCTTTCTTTTAATTCGAAAAAGAGACAACTATAATAGCGAAAGTACAATACTCAAAGCAAAAAATTGTTTAGCACACAGATATCTAATCTTTGGTAAAAGCTACACTAATGCTGTAAAGTATATAGATGGGGTAGATTTGGACCTTTAGGATCGCTTTCTTAAAGATGCAAGTGGCAACGGTAGCCTGGTGGTAGAGTCTCTGCTCATTCAATCCGTCAGGGCCAAATACGCTCTCGCTGGTACTTTGTGGAACAGAGAGGGAGATACCATCTCGGGTGTCGCCCTCGTCATCTGACCACGGATCAAAATTACGATGTCCGTATCAAAATAGGCCTAGTGTTACTTTGCAATGGGGCGTCAATGTAACTAAAATTAAAAACAAAATCGGTCCAAATTTTATTTTAATGGGGAAAATGTTCTTCCCACCGCTTTTGACAGGGCGACTACAATTCATCTTACCCTTCCTGGAACTATTCATTACCTGAAAATAACATTGCTAGAGGGGAATTGACTGCCGTAGAAACTCATACGTCATCGCATTTCCGGTAGTAATTCAAATTGTAATAAAACTACAAGAAGAAATCTAACCTATTTATTTTTTTCGCCTTTAACCCTTAGTAGCCTGATTTACGAAAGTGATTTATTTTTAATATTACTTTAATATTAGATAAAATAAAACAATAATGACATTTGATTTTTTAAAAAAATTTCGTTGTAGAGAATATTATACAACAGTAAAATACGTACAGCCAACCTATTAAAAAAACTAATAGTAATGTGAACATTCGGTTTAAAAGATTGGTATCAAAATTGAAACTCTAGGTTATTAAGGGTTAATATTGTAATCTTAGTTGGATCTTACAGCGCATGAGCATAAGGATCACCAAAATTATTTTATATATATTATTTTTGTTTGCATCCTGTCAAGTTAAGTACATACTTATTCAATTAATATATGTTTAGTAGTTTTTGAGATAATTCACTGAAAATTGAAAATTCTCTTTGCATTTATTGGGACACGCAAGTATTTTTTCTATCCGGATTTTACAAAATGGAATTTGAAAAATCCAGCATTAAAGCCCAGTTTCCAACTAATACTTTCCTCTCTCAAGAAACATCTCAAAAATATGGCAATTTCAGTTACTACAACTAATATTATATAAGCAGGCCAAACCTCAGTTTCATACAACAATATTCTGCATGAATCAATAATGTAAAAAACATAAATATCAGAATTTTTTTAACAAAAAATATTGTGTTTTCATACATCAAAATAGGGTCTGAATTTGTTTAAAAACAAATATTTTGTTTGATAGATTGAGTTCTGTTGTTTTTTGTAAGCCGCATATTAATTTTATTCAAAACAACTTCATTGATATATTAGATATTTTGACGAAATATTTATGGGTAATTTTAGTTCATAACTTAAGCATTACCCTGGTGACATATTCTTAATGAAGTAATTCTGAAAAATTACGAGATGATGATTATTATAGTATTTTCTTCATAGCAATAATTATATTTTACAAGTTTATGACTACCAAATTAGAGAATTTCAAGCACCATCGCTATCATGGTAATTAAAAAAACTGCAATACTTTTGATAAGTATACTGCAGTACATATGTCGAAATTAGAATCATACAGAGAAGATAAGTATGGTCACTACACAATTATACACAAAATACTGAAACATTCCACATTTTTTCCTGGCGATTCTTGTCAAATCATTGACACAATTTTCAAAAGTGGACTAAAATGGAAAATAAAAAAAAAGAAAAATCTCCTAGTAAATATTCACAAAAAGAATAGATAATAAAGATAAAAATGAAATCTGCTATGCATATTTCAATGTATTATGTCAGAACATCATTTCTTGAACGGCCGAGCACCACGTGCTCGTAAAAGTTAAATTATATTTTTATTCATTTTAATTGTTTCATTGAATGAGTCACTTTAGTATTGCAAACGATCCAAAAAAACTTTGTCTAGCATTTATTATTAAAAAAAATATCGCATTTCTCATTCATTTCATTTCATATAATCACGCACTCAAAATGACATTTTTCTAGGTTTTATTTGCTGTGGTCATGAATTTTTTTTATCGGAGCTTTTATAAATGCACTGGTATCTCGTTATTAAAAGCCGATTTTTTAAAAGGCTCGTGCAGATAAAATTTTTATTTTTCACCTACGGATTTTTGTTGACATCAAAAACCTTATCCCCAAAACAACATCATGTTCTGACATGATAAAAACAAAAAATGGCATCTTTTTACAAAAAAATAAAACCTTCTACGAATAAGTATTTTTAAATTTCGAAAAAGAAATAAGGAATTCATTTCAAATGAAGCATCGGACCTGTCAGAACATAAAAAATAACGTCACTCGATATTTTTAAGCTGTATTTCACATTATACATTGTTAAAAATCTCTCGTTTTAAATGACAATGCAAGAAATATATATAAACAAAATAAAAACAATTAAGCCACTTTAACATTGGACAAAAGGAAGAAAGGGGTTGGTAATTGCATGTCAATGAACAATTACCTATTATATTTGATGAATGACGTGTACGCGCGTATACACGTGCTGCCTTTGACCTTCAAAGTTATTACCTAATACCAGCCATTGAAAGTGTTGAATAGAAATTTTAAAAAAATCAAGAACTGTCTCCCCAAAACTTTTTTTGCATACTTTCTAGAAAAAGTGACATTCCATAAAGTACTTGCATTGTAACTATTGGTGTTAGTTACGATATATTAATCTTCTCACGATTTAGATACTTATAATAAATTAGTTAGTTAGTTACAATATATTACTCTTTGGCGTTATTTAGATAGTTACAATATATTAGTTAGTTAATTACTATGTATTAATTTTTGGCAATAGTTACAACATATTAATCTTTGGTATCAATTTATTATTTTTACAGAATCCATTACGTGATCCTTTGCGAGTTCTTTTAGAATTTATCCTGACATGTATAGTCTAGTATACGGAAGTCGATTGAAGGTTTTAAACAGGTGTTTCCCAACATATAGAAACAAGAATATGTTGCAAAACTATACTTATAATCACAAAAACTTGTACAAAATTTGAAGCATTTAAGTCAATGTATTCTTGATCTGTCGAATTTATATCTTTCTGATAAGACAGACCAACAAATAGAGAACCTCATGTTGAATTTGGCTTAAAATATGACAATTGTCTACATCATTGATCTTAAAACTATGCGCCGAATTTTATTTATCTAGATCTCTTCATTTTCTTGTAATCATGTTAACTTATATTCGAATACCCGGACAGACTGATTTGGAATGGATATTGTACCATTTTTTTTAAAGAAATCTACAAATTTGGTGTAAAAACAGGATTTTAAATTTCATCCATCTAGTTCAAATGATTTTTGAGTTATCAATGTCACAGACAAACATTTAAAAAAAATGAAAATTAAACAGAATTTGAGAAATATAAAGGATATAATTATAGTTATAAAGAATAATTACACTTAATAATTACTTGCAAATTAAATTTTATGAAGACATTTAAAATAACATTTTAAAAAATTAGAGATATTTTATAACATTTTAAAAAATTAGAGATATTTTAATATACTGATAAGAAACAATTTATCTCGCGATATATAAAATGGAAAAAAAAATATTTACTAAAAAATTCAATAATTTTTTACAGAGTATTTAAATAATTTTAACTATATAAATTCAACGTGTGAAACAATAAGCTGCTTGCAAAGTGTAAAAGGTCGTATATCAGAACATTCCGTTTGTTTGAAAACAGATAATTGAGCCTCTTTAAATCGCAAACAGATGGCAAGTCGCCAATGCCAAAAGTGCAAGGTAAATTCATAGGTAAAAATATTCAATGATGAAGCACTGAATCGCAGTGACAATTACAGTTAATTTGCTTTGGTGACACAGCAACAATACATTATGAGAAAATTCATTGGCAAGCGGATTCCTGGAAAACGAAAGTTCTGGCTCAATATCTTATGCGTTTCGAAAGATGATCTGTAAAAACTATTGAGAAAAATTTAATAAATATCAATGATATGTATACTTTTTTGCAATATTAATCATCATTGGATTCTATTCAAGTGACTTAACAATCATATGATAAATGTTAAGGCCAATATTATATAATTTTCAACTATACATTGTACAGAACATTTCGTTGACCGCATATATTTTTCTTCTCACAAGATGCATAATAGATTCCAAAATTATGTTCTTATAAAATAACGCGAGCATTATGTGAGCAAACTTTGAACTTGGAAATGCAATGCCCATAAAAACTCATTAAAAATTAAGTTGTTTTCAAAATTCAGGATCTATTTGTTATTTAATTTAAATAAATTTGAGAAAATAGAGCTGATAAAATATTTTTATGAAGTGAGCGTGTAAGTGCTTGCGATAGTATATCAATATTAGCTCAGTGAATCATCTAGAATTTTTTATATTGTTATATAAACTAATTTTTTTTCATTTATTAATCCGTTTTTAACTGTCAGCAAGATAATAGCATCCTTATTAGCCCCTCATTTTAATCATCCAATCAAATCAACAGATTTAAAAGAGTCAAAGTGCCAGCCAATTCTTTACGAACATTCTGATAACAGAAATGAAAAATAACCTTTGAATAAGGTGGTAAAAAAGGAAAATAATCCTAAGTCAATGTACTAAAGAAGATGGATAGTCATGATGAGGGCCAAAAATGTAGTAGAGAATAACACCTGAAACACGTACAGAGTGGATTATGTACATACGAAGAAAAACAATAAAGAGGAAAAGCTAGAACGCCCAGTTCAAGAAACAAGTTTGTATCAATTAGAAATACTATTTAGAGTTTAAAGAGTATGCTTGAATAAGAATTTTCGATAACAACCAAGAAAGAAATAGACTTTTCGATTAAAAACATTCCTTAAAAGTTGGGGAAACATCTGTTAGTGTATAAAAATAATGTAAATATAAAAAAAGAAATTAATTACTCATTAACTACTGTTTTATTTGCGAATTTCTTGAAATACATTTATACTTCAAATAAGACAAAAAAAACCGATTCACATAAATATGGAATCACGAAAATATTTATAAAATAGCCCTTGTGAAAAAAAAAGTTGTTTTATATCCTTTGATTACTTATCTTAATGTGTCTCACGTAGCTTACGAGGAAATACATCAATTATTTAAACTTATTAAGTATTTTTACTCAACTTTTCTACAAATATAACAATGAGCACAAACTGAAAAAAAAATTGCAAGCAAGATTTTAGTTTCACAGCCATTAGTTTCAAATTGAACTGTTTCTCTTACATTGAAGGAAAACTTAACTTCAAATTTCTACAAAATAGGGATCAATGATATTTCTTTAACCAAATGTACCTTTAATTATTTTAGTCTGTACTGATAACTGATGGTAACATTAAATATTTTAAAACAAAAATCGTACACAAATAACCCAGTTTATCTCTTGCAATTTGAAAGAAATACTTTTGGATCTAAATAAAAAAAGTTACCTGATTTCACCTTTAAAAAGCAATTATTGCAAAAATTATCTTTTCTCTATCCAGATTCTTTTTATACAAATAAGTAATAAAAAAATTAAGTATTTTATATAATTAATAATAAGTTAGTAGAATTCATACTACAAACAGGTTATTATATTACTACATACTCTTATTTTAAGTACAAACACTGGTGTTTCAAAAATGAATTATAAAATTTAAAATGTGAAAGTGGACCTTGTTGGACCATCTATTGCTCGTTTGATCAAATCATAGGTATTACTGCTTGATTCATAGGAAATAGAAATGATTAATACAAAAAGATTTTCTTAATTATCTCTATCATTAATGTATCTCTCCTACAGCAAGATATTTTTAATCCAGTTAGTGGGTAAATACATGTTCTTGGGAGCTCAAAGCAAAATTTCCTCTTTTTGATTTGTGAATCGGAAGTTAATTCTAAAAGAAATGATTCATTAAAATATTTTCAAATGTACCTCAATCTATAATTTTATAAATAAAATCAAGTAATATCTCAGTTTGAAATAGTTTTATCTTCAGATTAATTAGAAAAATCAAGTTAGGGGGATTTGACCCTAGCAATTAAAAATAGTTGGCAGTATTTAAAAAAATGACAAAATACGAATTTATACAGGTGACTATCTTTTAATATTTATTAACAATACATTTGGTTTATTAGTTTACCATTGCTATTAAAGAAAAAAGGTTATATCCGTATCAATTGCCAACAAAAGTACAAGAAACAGTAGCTATGAATCTTCTTCTTCTTTCTTTTAATCATGTGAGAACATGATGTTGTTTTGATTAAGTGGTTTTGGTGTCTCCGAAATTTGAATGCAAGAAATGTTTGTTTTTTCAATGGTAGATAGAGAGTCACTTGACCCATGACATTTGAGGTTTTTTTCGCCAGTATTGTTTGAAATATTTAATTAAATTTATTATTAATTGCTTTTTGGTTGACGTTTCTATGAAATGACATCATATTCCAGTTTTTTTTTATGATTTCTTACTTTTAAATGATTAATCTCGAGCTCAAAAGATAACTCTCCCCCCCCCTCTCTTTTTCAGTTTTAACTATCGCAATTTTGTAAAACGTGACTTATATTTATTCTTTAATGATATTATAAGCACATTCTTACTGATTGTATTTTTTCAAAATACTGTAAATATAGAATATTAATTTAATATCAATCTGCATTACGTTCATTGGATTTTACCAATTAACGTAAACCAGCTGACAGTAATAGTGAAATTTTCGTTAAACTGGGATTTTTTAATCTTAAAATCAGTGGAGCTCCAAATCTATGTTTGCCAGCTAGAAAAATTGAAAATGGAAGTTTAAAAATATTATAATTAGAGAGAGAGAGAAGTCTCGTAATTTTTTCAAACCAGTTTAAACTGGTTAATGACAAATTAATTCAGGCAAATAATTAATAATGATAATTAAAAATAATAATGCTCTCCCATGATAACTTGACATTTGCGACTGTAGATTTAATTTTTTTTTAATTACAGCCACTCACCCCGTAACCACAAGCTGACAATCTATCGCCAGCTTTCTTAAAAATATGAATTCTAAAAAAAGGACAGATTTTTTAAAAAATTATGAATTTAAATAAGGATTTTCTTCTTTGATTAAATACCAAAATAATGAATATATTTTTAAAGGAATGAACATTTTTAAAAACAAAGTAGTACCTGAAAATAGATAAATCCTACAGCATAAAAAACTTGAATTTTTATCAATCATAATAATCTTTTAATTTTATATGATTCAAAGTTATTTTTTCATTTATGTTTATTTTCATAATAAGTCCAAACCAAAGAGGTTCTGAGGATTCTTCGTCAGATTTACACTATCAAGTGAAAGTTTTTTTTAAAATTAAAATATTAACAGTCAAAGCTTTTGTCGTTAAAAATATGTTACAAATGCAAAACTACTCAGATCTTCAACAGTATTTGCAATAAAGCAGTGACTTTATAAATGAAGTCAATAAAAAATTAATACCGAAAATTGGTTAACGGTATAACTCATATAGCCTTTACCCATATGACAATGACCATAGCAATAAACACTACATTAACATCCTGTTGTTAATTAATACTTTTCTTCCGTTTTCCAAAGAACTAAGCTAAAAAAAATTTAACACACTACAATATGTATAACAGTATGGATAACGTCGTTATTTTAAATTAAAACTTTTCTCTCAAGACATGTTGCAGAAGTAAGACAACAGACTCCGAATAATTATCTTTCAGAAATTAGCAAAGAACTATCTATTTTTAATTGTGTGAACTAAAACCTAATTTTGAAATAAATTCAAATACAGAATCCATATTTCAGTAAAAATAGAAAGACAATTTAAATTATATTTATTCTAATAAATTCTATTTACATAAGCAAATATAGTGCTCGTTGAAACTGAGTTTTTCAAACAAAATATATCGCGATAACAAGTATGCACAAAATAATAATGAATAAATGAAAGAAAATGAAATTTTCGATTGCAAATTTCATGTTATCATGTGAGAAAATTATTATTTTTAAGTCATTATTTATCTTAACTAAATAATTAACCAATTTAAACAGGTTTTATTTAAATTTGAGACTTATCACGAGACTTCTCTACCAGTCTCTCTCTCTCTCTATCTATCTCTGTGATTTTTTAAAGTTTCATTTTCAATTTTTCTACCTCGCACACAAAATTTTTGGAGCTCGACCGATTTTGAGATGAAATAATAGCTAGCGGTGGTCCGACGCCTATCACGCATTCAAACTGACCCCGTTTTTCAATAGTTATGATGTCATAGTTTTTCGTCATCCTTTGAAAAACGCATCTGCTGTAGCGGTATATTTGAAAATATTTTAATAAATAGTTTCTTTTAAAGTTAACTTCCGATTCACAGAAAATCAAAAAGAGAACATTTTGCTTTGAGCTCCCAAGAACATGTATTTATCCACTAATTGGATCGGAAATCTCTTGTTATAGGAAGTCAAAATTCAAATAGAGATACGTTTAATGATGGAGATAATTAAGAAAATCATTTTGTATTAATCATTTCTCATTCCTATAAAACATGAAGTAATTCCTATGATTTGATCAAACGAGCAATAGATGGTCCAAAGTACAAGGTCCACTTTCACATAACTTTTATAATTTGTTCTTGAAACACCAGTGTTTGTACTTAAAATAAGAGTCTGTTGTAATATAATAACCCGTTCGTAGTATGTGTTCTACTAACTGATTATTAATTGTATAAATTACTTAATTGTTATTATTACTTACGAGAGGTATACATGATAATAAAACAATGTTGATAAAAGCAGGTAAAAATATTTTTTATCCATTAATTTCGTAAGCATCAAAACCTCCTAACCCAAACAACATCATGTTCTCACATGATAATAACTAAACATTTAAATAAGGAATATCTCAATTCAAAAAATAAGTCTCAGAAAAATATTGAGCAGTATAATATAATATAAAATGCATGCTTTAAAATTTAATATTAAAAGTTTAACATTAAAAAAATAAATGAATAAGACTTCTAATAAATATTATCCTATAGAAGTTTCAA
>JAOUZG010029841.1:23561-81510 GCA_026289955.1 Argiope argentata | reverse complement strand
TTTTTAAGTCATTATTTGTCTTAATTAATTTAAGTCTTTAAACAGCTTAAATCAGTTTGAAAAGGCAATACTGGTAAGAGCAGGTCAACCTTTTGAAAATGCATCTGCCTTCAAAGAAATGTACATAATAATAATGCAGTACTGTTAAAAGCAGATTAAAAAATATATGAGATTAAAAGATGTTGATGAATATTGTCATTTATTCTTTATTCATTGCTTACGCAATTTTGAGTTTCTATTATTCAAAAAACAAATAAACCCAAAGAAAACAACATCATGTTCTCATATGATTTTGAAAAAAAAAAGATGAAAATAATCTCATTATTAAAATTATATGAAATTAGGTTTAGACCGAGTTTTACTAATGCTCCATTTTTTAAGCAAAATTAGGACTAACTTGTCAAAATGGCAGAAAACAGAAGCCTTTTTTTTCAGACAAATGTTATTAAATCATGGCACAAGTAGCTTATTCATAGCAAAAAAAAAAAAAAAAAAAGATTGCAGCATTGCAATGAAAAAGATCACTTGAAATATTCTTATACATATAAAACTTTAGAATACACAGTCAACAGCTATTACATCCCACTTGATGAGAAAGTGGATCAAAATTTCAAAGAAAAAAAATGGCGTCAGAAATTTTAAAGGAAATTAGAGAAATTGGAAAATTTATAAATCGGAATAATGTCATAACATTAGAACATCATGGCATTCTTAGGCTTCCGAAAATGGCTAATACAGTAAAATACATACTTTTAGAGTTCCGAAAATGACTTACATAGTAAAATACGTACCACTTTTAATTTCAATAGAGAGTAAATAAATTTATGGATTATTAGCGTAAATCTAGGGAAGGTCTGATAAATTACCGGCTGGCAAAACGGGAATGTTTCATACTCGAATTTCAATCTTTCCGAAAAATTACCTTACAAGCTGGTCTGATGCACGCTAAATACCTTGGAGTTAAGTGCCCCTCCGTGATTTTGGCGATACTAGAAGCATATTAGTAGAGATGTTGGCTTCGTTATCTGTTTTTGATACAAAAATATTAAGTCCACCCCAAAGTAGATATAATGCTACTTTCAACCGTATCACTAATATTAAATAAAACTTAAGGAAGTTCTCTGATTCACTTTTAAAAAAATAATTATAATCAATTAATCAAAAGTAAATACAATTAGTTACAATTGTTCACTTGAAAAAAAAAATATTTATTGCTTTTCTCCTTGTTCTTAGGCAGCCAAAAGACACAATTTTGTTAAAGAATCGCTCCAATAATCTATTAATTTTTTAAAAATAAAATACAGATTTTTTTTTATAGTTCGAATCAACGATAAACTTCAAATGCTAATTGTAACAGTCGAATTTTAGTTCAATTTGGAATTGCCATCAAATACAAACTTAACTTTGTTGCAAATAAGCAAAAAACTGTGTTAATTCAAAAAAATAAATAAAAATACAAACAAACGCAGGAATTTAGCACAGATATTAGATCAATAAATTTCGCTTTTATAATTATTATTATAAAATGAGGGTTTAGAAAGAATACTGCTAAAAAAGAAGAAAATAATAAAAAAGCTTGGCCATTTTTAATTTTTAAGGCTAGCGCAATGAATCGCCAAATAAACAAATAAAAATTAAAAGCATCTCTGATTGAAGAAGCCTCTGACAAACTGTCAAAAAATGAAACAATAATGTCACCATTTTGACATTGTAAAATAGGCTAAGATTGGCAGAGTCTAAAAATCTCCCAAGAAAACCTGGAATGGTTAATATCAAAAAATACTGACAGATATTAGTACTTTCTCCTATATGAATATTGTAGTCGTTAAATACTGTAATTATAATATTGTAGTCATTAAAAAATTAAAAATCGAGAATTCGACAAATTTACTTATTTAAGATCTCTTTGAATTTGGAAAATTCAATTTAGGGAAATGCCTGAGACAAAGATAACCCAAAATGCTTCAAGCTAGAAGAGTGAAATTTGGTTTACCATCCAAATATACCAAATTTGTAAGTTTCTATCAAATATTGAGCTATTCTATCAAAAATTGTAGATATAAATAAAGATCGAGTTATAAATATTACATATAAAAATTAAAAATATTTTATAAAAAATTTGAGATTAAATTATAATTTTAAAAACATTTTCAGCAAACACAGAACAAGTCAAATTCAAATAGGAGGAGGAGGAGGTTTATTTTCTGGCTTATGCTTCTGGATAAATTCTTTCAAATTCAAATGTATTTAGTAAAATTCTCCCCTCCCCACAGAGGAAAATGTGGCATAGATATTTACTTTTGTAAAAAAAAAAAAAACAATAAGCATTTACAGCTTTGATTTAAAAATTTATTAATTGGGGTCTCAAATTATAAATATTGAACATTCTACTAAAATAAATAGAAGAAAATAAGTAAAAGTTGTTTTCTATGTCAATAAATAAAACTTGATACGAAAGATAAACATTTTTCTTAAGTTTGATCTACATTTTATGACATATACATTTAATTTTTCCAAATGAATCTTCAAAAGACATTTGGAAACTTTCTTCTGCATTTATTTTGATCTAAAATATTCTTCTTTATCATTATAAAAATTTATAAATATTAATTATGAAATAATAGATTATATTAAATAAAATTAAATGACCTTATTATAAGGTTGTATGAATATGTTTTTTAGTTTCATCTGGCTAAGCAAACAATACATGTGATGTCACCTTTTCTTCTTTTTTTTTTTTTACAGAATATTAATAAAATAAAATTTCCATTTAATCTATCAATGCAAACAAACTTAAAGAAGTAATCAGGTAAAATCTCTTTGATATTTTATTATAAAATGAATTCTGATAATTTCACTTGATTTTATAGAAATGAATCATAAAATCATTTATTTCCGTATATATCATTTCGAATGTAAATGTATCACTTTTCTTGATATGCTTAAAATATTACTTTAAACATCATTTTGTGTATAAATAGTTAACTATAGCAAATATTAGCCAACTATTTAAATTATGATACAAATAAAATTAGAACTTACTTCATTATTTATAAAAATAAAAATGTTTCACGCCAGTTCCCTTTGTTTACTTCAATACCATAACAACGATTGACAGATGTGTTGGTAAACACCGTGACGTAATAGATGACAAATTTGGATCAGGTTTCAACAATACTGTTTACTTAATTTTTTTAGAAAAGTAAAATCTTCTGCAATTAAAAAAAAACAGAAGTAAATCCATTCAGGAATTTTATTTTTCTTTCTGTACGCAATAGTGTGGTGGATTCAAAATAGAAATTAATTTCTTCATTTTATATTTTTTTAAAAATCATGAAACATTTTTGAATATTTCTTTTCTTTCTTGAGAAGATCTTTTATAAAATATTCGTTTTTCTGTATTTAGTTCTTAGTTCTTTTATGTATCCAAATTAACGTTCTATATTATATTATAATATTCTTTTAACTGCAACTTTTCCGGCTTATTTGTTGACATTCAATTTAAATTCTCATTCACATGTGATTTCAAGTTACTTAATAATCATGGTCAATAACTTATAAATAATGCCAGAATTTCTTTTTCCTTGAAAAGCTAGTCGGAATTTTTTAATTTTATTTTTCTATTTTTGTACTTAATGCTGGTTTATTTGTTTTGATAAAAACATATCAATGCATATTAATAAGTCGGAATCTGTTTAGTTTCTTCCATTCCTTATATGCTTTGAATTATAAAATACAATAATGGCTGGAACACTGCTTTGTAAACTCCTTCAACGCAAAACATACGATGTCCTTACTAAGAAATACACTCTGCTACTACTGTTTGTTGGGTTTATTGTTATTTTTGTCTCTACCCTTCGATTTGGAGAAGTATGTATGACATTTTTTCTAATTGGACTATTTTAACTAAAATCTTCTGCCTATCTCGTATAAAAATAAATGTTTCTAATTTATTATAAACTGATAAATCGCATCTGTACTTTACATGTTTAATTGAATGATGGTAATCGATTTTACTTTTTTTAGACATTGATGGAATGGAGCAAGGAAAAATATTCAGTTGTTTTCAGTCCCTACAATAATAACATCATGGGTAAAAGTTACCGAAACATGTTAGTACATCTCAAATTTTCCACTTTAAAAACTTTACTTTATTGGAATGTTTAATGGCAGTTTGACAACTTTTTATATTGCTACTTATATAATATTGCAGTTATGTATACAAAATTTGGTGATTTTTTATTATAGAATATTTTTAAACAATAACATTGAAATTAGCAATTTATTTAGTGAATAACAAATAATAAATAATTACTAAATCAGTAATAATTGCTCATAATGAACTTAATTATTTATTATTTTAATCAAAAAATTATTTCAGTTCTTTTTTGTTGTAGTATTTTTATTAGTTTATGGCATATTATCTGCAATTAGAGGAGAATTTTTTTTAATGCATTGGATTTTTCTCAAATCTTGAAATAAACATTAAGAATAAGTCAAAGAAACATAACCAAGTTATTTTTGCTCTGGCTTTGTGAATGAAAAACATGATAGTCTTAGAGGGAAATCAGAATATATATATATATATATAAATTCTTTGCTGATATACGAGCAAAAAAGTACTGATTGTATAATCCAGTGAAATTTGGGAAAGGCAGTATTTACTACTAATACACTAAGAAACCAAATATTTTACTGCAGCTCCGCTTTCATAATTATAGTAACAGTTCCAAAAAGATTTGAAAATGGCTTTTTCATTCAAATTTAGTTGAAGAAAGCCATTAGAAAAAATTGAAAAAAACTATTAAGAATTTAGAAGTAATGGAAGAACAATTTTTCTTTTCATTCCTTTTTTTTTCTTTCTTTTTTTATATTCTTCCTAAGTTCAAAATATTTCTGTACATGAAAGTGAAATTCATATATTGGATCAAAACGAGAAATAATCCCTAAACTTACTTTTCAAAAACAAAATGAAAACTGAAGAAAATAAGGAATCTAACCTGAAGACTTTATCAAAGATCACTTACAAGCAAGAACTCAAACCAATGATTTTTCTGTGACTTTCATTCAAATATTGGCACAACTAAATTTTGTCATAAAAAATGAGTTTAAAGTAATTATTTATATTTAGCCAATTATCAATTCTTTTTTCTGTGTCTACCATGAAAAAGTTAATGAAAGACTTTCTTTTTTATGCATTCTTTAATTTATGAATGTCTTTATTCATTTCCTTACAAAATGTGTGTGGAAAAATTCCTTACTTAAATTTAACAATTATTTAAATTATTGACTATAAATTGGCCTGATAAGTATATAATAATTGATAATTATGTAAATAAAAATATTTCATATTCTGTGAAGATAACTATTTGTTTCTTGGTCTAGCTAAATACTTTTTAATTAAAGAAATTATTAAAAGAATTATGTTTAATTTATTTCTAAAATTTAAAGTGGTCATTTAGAATCTTGCTCTACAGTCATGTAATTTAATTATGAAGTTCCAGATTTATAACTTTTAAAAAACAAAAATATCTTTTAATTAGATCTACAAAATTATATGTATATATTTTAAAATCCAAATTAAAACCTATTTAATTTCCAAAAAATTATCTTAATTTAGCCCATAATAACTTCATTCTAAAATATTCTCTTATTTCCTGATACCATTCCACCTTTTCTAATTAATTATTTTAACTGAAGCTTTGTAAAATTTTTGAATCAACTAAAAGCTTACAATTTCCTGTACTCCAAATGAAGGGATAAAAACTGTCCAGTTAGCATATTCTTTTTTTAAAAAAATCCCTTTGATCCCCTTACCTGAATTGACACATGTAGAGAAATCCGTACCAAAATCTAAGAGTATATAAGACCAGGGATAAATGATTTCTACCTCTTTTAGCTTCTACTTTTGTGCTGTGCCTCTTGTAAATAGATGATGGCTTCTCAAGAGAGAATAAAATAAGCTTGAAAATTGGAAGTGTCTTTCTGTCTTCAAAACTGTCTTCTGCTTCATATAAAAATTATTACGTGTTTCTATATATATATATAAGGAAGTATTGTTTTGTTTAAATTTTATTACTAATAAGAAATTTATTTTTGTTGTTCTTTTTTAATATTAAGAACGAATATAATTTATATTTTATATAAGTAGGTAATTTTGTATGTTTTATATACATTAATTGAAAATTTAAATTTAATTTTAGGTTATGTCAGTATGTCCCAATAGATGTTGTATATACATGGGTGAATGGCTCAGACCCTGCATTTCTTAAAGAATTAAACAAAGCCAAAGAAGAATATGGATTTCTTAGTTCTCATATGAAGTAAGATTTTTCTTCCCTATCTTTCTTAATAACTTAAAAGACAACAAGGATAGATATCTTTTAACAAATTTTATACATTGTTAATAATATATATACTATACATATTTTAAGATATAAAAGTGGAATTAGTTTTTCTGCTATATTCTCAATTCTAAGTTACTACATGTTTGGCACAACTTAGCCAGATGTGGCTCTTGTGCCATTAAACCGGAAATAACAACAATAACCCATTTTTAAGAATGGTTATTATTAGCATAGTTTGATAAAGTGCATTAATTAAAATGGTTTTATTGTTCAAAGAATAATAAGGTATATGTTTCAGCCTTTTAGAAAAAAAATAGAGTTCAGTTCAGAATTGTACTTCATAGGCTTTGAAAACATTTTAATCATATCTAATAATTTGTTTATATAAATAACCATTTTGCATCTTGAGTTTGTTTGCTTCACATCTCTTGAGTATATTGACTTATGTTTAGCTTAAAAGTATATTTAATCTAAACAACCTACAAATGATATTCACAAATGGTGTTTCAAGTATTAAGGGGGGTCCCCCTCTTGCTATTCATTTTTTCTTTCTTTTGCTGCTTATGACTTGCAATGGCATAACATTAATGTTTATTTTGTTTTAAGGATTTGAATATTTTATTTTATTTAAAATGGCTTTTCTTAAGTTATAGAAAGCTGTATTGATTTTTTAAAAAAATATGTAGTAAAATGCTATATTTATGTATAACGTCTGCATTTTTCATTAAAAAATATCTCTTTTATGAAAATTGGAGAAAGCTGCTTCTTTTCTGAAATAAGTTTGTCTATTAACTATGCATCAAATTTTTCTATTTTTCAGTGAATTTGTCCAAAAAAAAAGTTAAGTGAAGAATAATTTTGTTAATGTATCTACTTTTTGTATCTTGATTCAAACTTTTTTCATCTATCTCATTACAACTTTCTAATTTTATGGATATCCTCCCTTTGACAAGCAACTGGTTGTGTTCCCTATAATTTTAATTTCAAATTAATTTCTTCACTTAAGTTGTCTGAACAAATATTTGTGTTAAGTATATGGGGAAATGGACAAGTCAAATTTGTAATTTTTAGTCATAGCCTTTATGTTAGCGTGACTTAGTGATTCAATGTTTGATTATAGGCTCAGGTATTATTCTTGTCATTTTTACCATGATTCAGAATGGTCTATCCTGGAATGACCTTTCTGTGACTTCAAAACTGAATATTTTTGACTGTATATTTTTAAAATCACTATTTAAATACAATAATCAGCAAATTCAGATTTTTTTAATGTTCCCATTAAAGAAACAAACTATAATTTACAAACATACTATAAATTTGTGCAACCCAATGATATAATTCAAATTTATAATTGAAAATGTAAACATATTAGCTTACAAAAATAGTAAGATACTGTAGAAAATAGTTTCCTATTTGTGGAAATTGTAGGATAAGAATTTGAAAGTTTTGTGTAAATAAACTAATCTAAATTATCATGCTTGCTTAAATTGTTACTTTATAATTAGGAACATAATCAAATGTTATTATATAAATTTATTAGTTGCATCTCTTCTTAGGATCAACTCATGAGAGTGGGGTTTTTTTTATAGAGTACCAATAAAAAAGGAAGCTGTACAATAGAGAATAAATGTTTTTATAAATTTTGTTTTATCAACATAGATTTTAATTCATTTCAATAACCAATATATTTCATTTATGTTTTGTAGTTGCTCCTTTTCCAACTGTGTGAAATCTCATATGGTACTTGTCAGACCTCAGCTTCCCAGTTCTCTAACACTAAGTGATTTAGAAGAGAGTGATTCTGTTTTTCAGCACATATCAAATAGTTTTGTAGTTACTGCTCAACACAAAAGCTATGAAAATATTACAGTTTTAGTTTTTCCAAATCACATTATTGGTAAGTTGAAGATAAATTTTTCTATTTTGAAATTCTTTCTTATACATTCCATGACTTTAATTTTCCTTAAATAGCTGTCATTTTCATCTTTAAACAAATGAAAGATGTAAAATCTATGCATCTCAAGAATGTATATCTGTTATTAATATTGTTAATGTATCATTTATAAGTACTGTAATTAGCCCTAATGAAAAGTAAATCAATATTCTATCGAGAAACTTTTAACTGTGTTTGATTAAAGGCATTTATCACACTCATGCTTATTAGTTTTCCTGTATAACTGTGGAACTATATATCTGTCAATCAAATCAAATTTACTTTTATAAACAAACTGTTTTATTGAAATTTTTTAGGAATGTTTGTGTTTTAAACTTTTTGTTTTACAAAAAATTTAATTCTAAGAATAAAACAACAAATTTCTCTGTTTATTCATTAATTTTTGAAACTTAAAAAAGAATGCCAGCTGAATGCCTCAAGATTTCCTATGCCTTTTAAACTTTCCTTGTTTCAAATTTCCATTTTTTAACTCCTTGAAGATTTTTTTAGATCATATTTGAAATATCTCTAAAATGTAAGAATACATAAAAATTTCATTTTTTTTAAGGTTTGGAGGAATAGCAAGAAGTGTTATGAATTCAAATTCTAGGAAAAAAATTCTACTGAAACATTTTTTTTCTTTTTATGACACTAATTATTGTTATAGCTGTTATATTTTAATTCTATTTACACTTAAATGTATCACATTTCTTTTTCATTTTCTGATTTTAAATTCTATGAACAAATTTTATTATATTTCTTAATTGTATTAAATTATAAATAGAATTCTTTAAATTGTTTTTTAATAAATTCATGATTAAAAATATATTGTAATTATCTCTAAAAAATTCTTAGAATATTAAATTATATATCATTGTTACTTTTTATCAATACTTTAAACATTGATTATTTTTAAAAATTTCAGCTGATCAAGTATTAGCCAAAAAAGTGCTTTCCTTAGAAGGTCAGAACTACACTCTGAGTACAGCATACATCACTGATAACTGGGGTTCCCAAGATACTGTTTTGCTAAATAATATTCTTCTTTTAACCCAGCTTCCTTATGGCTATTCTAAAAGTAATATTTTAGAAAAATTGCCTGCAGCTGTCCGACCCTCTGTATCGCAGGTAAGATACTGGTACTTGTTTATTTTTACTATTACCTTATTTATTCGGAAATTTTCAGTAATCCATAAACTTGAATTCTGTGCCCATGGCATTCAGGAACAAAGGTACATGTTGTCCTAGAATAACACTGTGATAGATTTGGTCTGTCATAGATCCAATTTGAACATACAGATCTGTTCTGGAACACGGAATAATTAATCCCCAAATGAGCAATGGTGTTCACCATATGAAAGTCTGGCAAGAATTAGACTGCAAGCTAAACCCAGACTCGTTGGAAAGCATCACACTAGCCCACGATTTCGGTGTCCATTATGCATGCTCTCTACTCCAGGCGACAATGAGTTGCAGTAAATGGAACACATCTTACAGATCTGCGAGCATATAGACCAATCTGCCCTAAGTGTCTGTGCATGGTCTACTTTGAAACTACCGTACCAGTGGCTGAAGAGAACTGACGATACAGGTCTGATACTGTGCACCATCTGTTTCTTTTGGCAATAACTGCCAAATGCTGGTCCTCATTTGGCGTTGTAACTCAGGGATGATCTGTGCTACTCACATTATCATCATCTTGGAATTGTTGGTGAAGCCTAGAGATAACATTCTGGAGGATTTTAAGTTCCTCGAATACTTTCATCTTGCTCCATCCACATTCCAGACAGTCGATTATACTATCACGTAACAAATCATCCAAATTCGTTCTTTGTTTCATAACTATGCAATTAATGCAATGTAAGCTTATAAAGGGCTTGCAAACAATTTTACTCCTTGATACATCTCTCTTTTATACTCTCGTGATTGTGATGTACTATTTATGTCATATTACAGCTTCCTGAAATTTGTCTGTCATTTTTGAAAATGTGTGTACTCATTTTATGATTGATTTACACTGAAATGACAAAAGTCATGGGATGACTGTTAATATCGTGTCGGTCCTCCTTTTGCCCGGCGAAGTGCAACAACTCGACGTGTCATGGAGTCCACAAGTCGTTGGAAGTCCTCTGCAGGAATATTGAGCCATGCAGTCTGTATAGACGTCCATAATTGTGAAAGTGTGGATGGTGCAGGAGTTTGGGCACGAACGGACCTTTCGATGATGTCCCATAAATGCTCGATGGGATTCATATCGGGCGATCTTGGTGGCCAGATCATGCGCAGGAATTGTCCGGAATGTTCTTCAAACCAATCGTGAACATTTCTGGCCCGGTGACAGGGTGCATTGTCATCCATAAAAATCCCATCGTTGTGTGGGTACGTGCAGTCCATGAATGGCTGCAAGTGATCTGCAAGCAGCTGAACATAACCATTTCCAGTCAATGATCGGTTCAGTTGCACTAGAGGACCGAGTCCATGCCATGTAAAAACAGCCCACACCATTATGCAGCCACCACCAGCTTAAATAGTGCCTTGCTGACAGTTTGGGTCCATGGTTTCGTGGGTTCTGCGCCACACTCGAACTCTATCATCAGCTCGTAACAACTGAAATCGTGACTCATCTGACCACGCCATGGTTTTCCACTGGTCTAGGGACCAGTCGATATGCTCACGAGCCCAGGAGAGTCACTGCAGGCGATGTCGAACTGTCAGTAAAGGCACTCGAGTCGGTCTTCTGCTGTCATAGCCAAATGAAGACGAATTTCGCCGCTCAGTCCTATCGAACACGTCCCTCGTACGTCCCACATTGATTCCTGCAGTTATTTGATGAAGTGTTGCGTGTCTATTAACATTGATCATTCTACACAGACGTTGGCGGTCTCGGTCGTTAAGTGCAGGTGGTCGCCCACTGCGCTGTCCATGATGGGATGGGATGCCTGAAATTTCATACTCTCGGCACACTCTTGACACTGTGGATCTCGGGATGTTGAATTCACTAACGATATCCGCAATGGAATGACCCATGCATCTAGCTCCAACTAACATTCCACGTTCAAAGTCTGTTAATTCTCGTCGTGGCGCCATAAATCACGAAAAACCTGTTCACATGAATAACTTGAACACAAAAGAAAGCTCTGGAAAACGAACTGCACATTTATACTTTTTCGCTGCGATACTACTGCCATCTGTATATTTGCATATTGCTATCCCATGACTTTTGTCACTTCAGTGTATGTATTTTTGTGATGGGTGATTTTTCAGTCTGCACATGACTCTGAATTATCCTTTACTAAGGGCATGAGTGCATTTCCTTATTATGGAACTATAACTTTTTTAGTGTCATGTATTTCAATTGAAATTGATATTTTTTCTCCTTTATTTCTTCTTTTTATCCAGGTTTTTATTTATGAGAAAAAAAGCATGGCTGTTCTGACCTTAAATGATCCCGATTCTTTGGATGCTATTCTGAAACGGAAAAATATTACTTTCGAGACTAAAGTTGCTTCTGTGTCTTCTGCTTATTTAGTAATTGAACTGCCTGCTGTAAGTAATTTTTAATTTTTGGCTTTTAAAAAGTGTTGTAAACCCCTTCTGTCTCTCACTTCATCTGTTTATATATATATATATTGAATAGGCACTTGAAATTCTATCTGTTCTTTATATTTATCTTTCTATTAATTTATATTATATTTTCATATCAATGTTTATATTGTATTTAATCTTTAGCTGTTATTTTTGCATCTAAAAGGATTTTAAAACGTTTTTGTTTTATTTTTGATAGAAGTTTCTCATAATATTGTACATTTAAATGCTATTTACCTGATTATAAAAATTTACTATGGTATTCTCTGAGAGATAATTTAGGTATTTTTTTATAACTTATCCTAATATTATTACAAATTATTCAACTCTAAAATGCCCATCTTGTTTCATTCATTCATTTTTCATTTAGTAATTTCAACAAAAATAATTGGTGTAAAACTGAATATATATTCTTATATTTAATTATTTTGTTGTATTGCATTAAAAAAAATTAAACTTTTGTATCTGTTGGAAAAATATTTGTGAATTAAAATTTATTCCTTTATATTTCCTAATATAATTTTATGGGAATTTCTTGCCAAAAATTATTAAAATTGCAGTTTTATTTTAATAAGCTGTACAAAATTTTGTTAATGTTAAAATTTGATACTTTTTATGAAAATTAGGAATGTAAGTAATTAAGGACTCTCATCCTTAGAAATTAAGAATCAATAATCCTACTCATTGATGAAAAAATTTCAATTTATGCATAAATGTTATTTGTTTGTACTTCAGCTTTGAGACCAGAACATAAGGAGGCTTTAGTAGTTTTCCTATAATCCTTTCTTGAAAGAATTCTGGAAAATGTCTTTGTATATACTGACAGTATACCTGCATATAACCCTGAAAGAAAGAAATCTTTGATTAATGACTTATTTGAATTTTTTTATTACTGTATCAATTTTTGAAACAAGCTAACATTTTATTCTTATAATGCTAATATTTTATTCTTAGGCTAATTTTGTTTTGCTGTTATTCATCAAACTTTTTTCTCCTTCCTACATGTGAATTTTCAAATCCTTATATTAAAAAAAAGTTATTATTATTATTAGCTTAAATAAAAGCAATTAAGAAAGAAAAAATAATTATTAATAATTAATGCTTCAATTACCAATTGCTTTTGACAATATTTTACTTTGTTTCCTTTAATTTCAGCTTAGCCATACATCTTGTCTATTCATCTGAGCTCTAATATGTCGATGTTATTTTTTTAATTCCATCACCATTTCTTTCATTTTCTTCACAAATTTCTAACAATTAACTGAAGATATAATTTGTCAACTGAAAGAACTGACAGCCATAATAGAATTTCCATGTGACATTTTTTAAGTGCAAATATCATATTGAGATTATACTTCATATTATCTGTATATGTAACAGAAGAAAAAATACTCATAAATTTAAAAATTACAAATACGGTCTGTAATTCATTTCTCTAAAAGATTTAGTAAAAAAATTTTGTATTACAAATTCTTGTATTTTAACTATCAGATCCTTCTATTTATTCACAAAAAATCATAAAAATTTCAGCCCCTATCCTAAAATATTTTTGTAAATTTTTAGTAGAAATATAAATACTTATGTTTAAATGTAATCATTATTGTTTTATTTACTGTTGTTTTTATTTACCATTTTAAAAATTAGGATCATGAAGATATCTCTGCTAGTCGCTTTACAGATAATGAAGTAAGTTAGTTATTATTCATTGATTATCATTTTAATATGAAATAACAGAAATGTAAATTCTTCTGTATCATTTTAGGAACTTAAATACTCATTACGATCTTTAGAGAAACATGCTCCTTGGGTTCGACATGTTTACATCATTACAAATGGACAAATTCCTTATTGGCTGAATCTTGACAATCCATTTGTTACTATAGTAACTCATGAAGTGAGTACTTGATCAAAGAGCAAAATACTTTCCATCATGTTTGAATTGTTCTTTTAACTTAAAAAAAAATTTCATTCAGATTGAAATTATATGCTTTGACAAATATATGTTCTTATTTGCCTTAAAAGTTCATATTAATTTATATATTTTTAAAATATAAAATGAAATTCATATTTATATTTTTCTAATAAAAAATTTGCTAGACCATCTAAGAATTTGATGCATGTTTCATTCAGAAATTTCTGATTGTATTAGACTATATTATTTCAACCCATTACAGAAAAAAATTCACTTTAAAAAAGATATAAACATTTAACCTTTTATTTTAATTTATATATTTTTTTTCTTCCTCTTTCTTGAAAGAAAGATATCTTAATGCTGTTTTCATCAGAGTTTTATCCTTAAAACAAAATGAAAATTATTACATTTTTTCTTAATTTGAAATATTTATTTGAAAATAAAAAGAATTTTTATAGAAAAAAATAGAGGAAAATTAGTTTATTAATTTTTTAAATGTACTTGATTAATATTTTTTTAATGAGCATTTATATACCATATTGAAAAATCTTTTAATAATAAAAAATAAAGAATATGGAGCGATACATTGGGCTCACTATTATTACACATTTTTTATAAATCCAGTGGTAATCTTTCTCATACCAATGAATAAGTTAGTAATTGCTTTTGCTTCTTAATAGCTTTACTAAAAATACATAAAGAATTATTAAATTTCTTTGGATTTCTGATTAGTTGATTTCCAATAAAAAAAACTTTTTTTTTAAATAAATAATAATATGCTGTATAATAATGTGTATTCATGCTAAATAGATCATAAAAATTATGAGTAAAATCCAATACTTATCAATTGAAAATGGAATCCAGGCATGTAAATTCAAATCAGTAAAATAAATATTTTAATTCAAAATGATGTCATATAAATGTATATGTATAAACACACATGTAAACACATATACTAATGAAAAAGATTAATAAATTTGTGTTGGGCTGTACACACCAGAATGCTTGAAACTGCAGTTAACAAATATGCTTGGAGGATAAGAATGTGCATCTCTAATTGAATTTCAGAAATTTTAAGTAGAATTTTAATTAAAAAAAATTAGTTGAATTTTGAAGTTTTTCCTCTGTTACTTTCAAAAATGTCATTGAACAAAAGTTTATTTTTCAGCATTTTAAGATTGTAATTTTTATGCTAAAATTTGATAGTGAAGCCAATTTTTTTTAAAACTAAGGTAGTTTTTGAAAATATGTTTAGCTTAATTTACCAGCCATGGACAATGAACTATTTTCATAGTATCATCAAATATCCATTATATGATTTCCTGCCATATGTGAAAATTAAGGAAGAAGGATTTTGATTTAATTCTATGTAGTTAACATGAAAAGGTTAAAAGATAAATGAACAGGATATTTACAGTTTTAATAACATTATGTTGTTGCATAAAACTAGCATTTATTAATGTGTGTGTGTGCGTGCATACATACATGCATGCATATATATATATATATATATATATATATATATATATATATGCAATGAACAGAATGTATGTAAGGCAACTAAAATATCATGATTTCCATGCCTAACAGTTTGATGGAATCTTAGATATGATGCTATATCTGAACCATTTTCCCTAGCAAGCATTATGGGCAAGTGGTGTGTATGTATGCATACAGAGGTGTAGGGGGAGGGTCATGCATGTCTCTTTGTGTAATCAGTGTTTTCCCTGTGGTAATTTTTAATGTTCTATTTATAGCAGCATTTAAATTACAGAAAGAACTAATTTTAGTGTCAAAAATCTAACATACAGTTTAGTTAGAAAATAAAACATAAAATGCTGCATCCAATGAAGAATTAAGTCTGAAACAATTTCTTTAAAAGTGTGATAAATTATAATTTGCACCTATTTAGATATTTAAAAAAATATTTAAAAAAGAAATGAGTTAAAAGAATTAGGTTACCTCAGGCATCAAAAAGATTACGTATAATTCAGTTAAAGTTTATGTTTGCTTCGGTTTTCTTTTTGTAATTATTATATCATTTTGTTTTAGGAAATTTTCCCAAATAAGAGTCATTTACCAACATTTAGTTCTCCTGCCATTGAATGTCATCTCCACCGAATTCCTAACTTATCAAAGAAATTTATTTATTTAAATGATGATGTCATGTTTGGAAAAGATGTTTGGCCTGAAGATTTTTATACTCATACAAAAGGTCAAAAGGTATATTGTTTGGAATTAATACTTGTTATTTTTTGATTTTAAAGCATACTTGTAAAGCAAAACAAACCATTAATTGAGGATGTTATGCCAAACTATCTATATTCTTTGGTTTATTCTATGCAAATGCTAAATTTTGATGCCCCTAGAAATTATGAATTATCTGAGTATTTTGGCAATGCGGAAAAAGAATAGCAGAAATTTTAAGCAGCATATTTATTAGTATATATATATATATATATATATATATATATATATATATATATATAGAAGTATAAATCACTACAAAACTTTTTAGCTAATCAAAAAAAGTATTTTATTTGCAAATATGTAAAGATTTATGTTTTTTACAAATCAGGCTTTGGCATTTTAATTATTTTTTTCTAAAACAAAAACTTATATTCATTATTTAAGAAATTATATATTAAATATAAAAAAATTAACTGCAATACTGAGCACTTGTGGTAAAGTCATGATTGGAAATAATAATATTTTTCTCCTATAGATTTGGTTGACTCCTATTTCCATCACAATGTTATATGTATTGCGTTTTATTTATATTTTAATATAGATAGTTTTTTTTTTTTTCTGTAATGAGACTTGTTTTCAGACTGAAACTATTCTGATCTTTGATAGATCATTCCTATAAAAAAACTTTCATTAATTCTTTCTCTCTCTCATTCTCTTAAAAAAATACTTTACATTTTAAGAGAAAATTAATTTTTATTTATATTCAGCATATTCTATGATCTAAAAAAATCAAACTTTTTGATTTATTGAAATGTTTCTTTCTCATTTGTGGGTAATGTATATTAATATATAGTTAAATTTAATTCTGAACTTATTAAGGTTGCACAGATTATTATCTTTCAATAACAGTTTTAATGTATCGGTTAAATATCATTATGCTTAGTGTAAAAATGAAATAAATGTGACAACTTATCTTAATTTTGGAATATATTTGAAATAGTCAGAATACTTTAAGAATATTTTTAAATGTTTGATTCAATTTGTAAAAAGTTTCCTGTTGCCTATTCTTTAATTGCCTTTGCTTATTTCTTTTTTAATTTTTTCCATTGATAAGCTACTGAATTTGATCAATTTTATAGTTTATAGAATATCTATATTATTATCAGGAAACTTTAAAACTATACATTAGAAATTCACATCTGAATAAGATTATCTGTGATATTGTCTTCTTTATTTTAAATGCTTATATCTTTGAATTATATCTAACTCCAGAACTCCATTAAATAATTTATTTAAGATTTCTAATTCTCATGTAGAAAGAAAAACAGCATAACTGAAAATAAAAATTAAACCTTCTTATTTAATTATCTTAGTTTGCCTTTTAGAAGCTTCAATAACTAGTATTTTAACTGTTATTTAAATTCTGGTTTTATTATGTATTAGTTACCTTTGTCACCCAATTCATAAATTAATGGTTGCAAAAAATTTCTCTTAAATATTTTGCATAATTAATTTTTTATGGCTTCTGTAAAATATTTTTTAAATTTAAAATGACATAATTTAAACTAATTTAGAAGCCTTAAACCATTTCATTATATTATTCATTTCCTTTATTTTCTTTGTATAATTTTATATACAATTATATCAAGACAAGAAAAACTACAATGTTTTAAAATAGGTACCTTCTAAAAATGTTGAAAAAACAATCCGATCTGTCAAGCAATAACATATATCAACACATGCATTCTCATGTATCATTAATAGAAATAGAGATATATGTGTTGACATGTGACATGAAAATTTCCATTCTTCTTTTAACATTCTATAAAAATTTATTCACTTCTAATTATCAGACTTATATTACACTGTATGTGTCTAACAACTTTAATATATTGCTTTGTTGGTTCGTTTTAAAGACAGTATTGCTCTTTTTGACATTTTTATAAGAATAATGATTTAAATCAAAATTATAACTATTGAAGAATTATGGATGGATAAACAGGCTCTGGAAATATGAAGGGATCAACAAAGATTATTATAGATAACAGAAAAATATTACAGACAGAATGTAATTCTATGAATTTAAATGTAAAGAAGTATTGTAATATATAGCAACAAAGACTGTAATCCCTGGATTGCTTCAAAGTTACAGTTACTGGTTGTAGAAAAAATACTTCAGAGTTGAATTAATATAATTAAAGGATTTCTTTGTTCACAAGAACTTGAAACAAAGGAAAGGAAAACAAAATATAAGGTTGGATGATTTTAACTTTTCTCCAGCATTACTTTGTTTGTTGAATAATTTGTGCATTTGAATAAGATGTGGGAAATGTTGTTGATTTTGGATGTGATGCACAAAGTTTTAAACTTGTGTAATAGACCTGATTTTATGATCATTTTACTAATAACATGTGCAATAACATCTTTTCACTATTTATGATGGTAATGATATCTGGGAAGTTTCCAATCAAAACTTGATATTTGCTTCTAATATATTTATCTTGGTTCATTTGTGTTGAATTCTTTTTAATATTAGAAATCATATGTTTTGGAGAGATTCAATGCATGAATGCTGAAAAATTTGAGAATGAATTTACATGAACCTCTGTTTTTTCATTCTTAAGATTCCTCAATGATTAGGAATCTTAGGAATGAAATTCTTTAATTCAATTTTTCTGTTCATGTGCTTTTGAGCCTAGATACTGAATAATTTTAGGCAACTGCAAAGTAGGATGATGGATAGGGTAAAGCTAATATCTCTTATTTATATCTCTTATTATTTATAATATCTCTTTATTGTTTTTAGAAGTATTTTTTTAGAGGCTTGAACTGGTACACTTTATCCTGTCAAATTTTTAAATGGTAATACATCAAATGAGAGTTTCCACATATTAAACAAATTCAGCATTATTATTTTGGAATTTGAATGCCTATTTTGAGTATAAATTTAATTATCACTGATTTTACTTTCAAAGGTATATTTATCATGGCCTGTTCCTAACTGTGCTGAAGGCTGCCCAACTCAATGGGTTCGAGATGGCTACTGTGATAAACCTTGTAATAACTCTCAATGCCAGTGGGATGGAGGAGACTGTTCGGCTGACAATCCTATTTTACCTCATCAGGCAATTGGTTTTCAACAGGAAGGAGGAGTCACTGCATATTTTCACATACGTGCTTCCAAAAGTGAGCTTTTCATACACAGTATTCACATTCTTTATTCTCACCCTCAAAAATTGATTTTATGATTTTATTAACTATCTTTTTTTAATTACGTAGTTTTTAAATTCTATGATGACTATACAAGAGTGTCTATTCTAGTCATACTCCAGTAATTAATTTCTAAATAGTGAAATATATAATTTCAGTTTAAGTGATATAAAGTATCAAATTTTTGTTATTAGGATCAATAAATACAGATCTAAAGAAATTATGATATCAATTTTTACACAGTCCTATTAATAATATTTTTTACAAACTAGTATTTTTAACAAAAGTTGTGCTCTTCTTCCAGAAGTGATTATGAAATTCAAATTTCATTTTTGTAAGCTAATAAATACTCTTCTCAAGGAATCCTGCTAGCATTCATTAGAAGATATCCATTTATACAAACACAGAAAATCTAAAAAGTGGTTGTTTTCTTTCATAATTTAATTAGCTGTAATTGCAGAAAAGTGTAATTTTTTTGTGTTTAAAACATTAGCATTTAAGAGTAAACCTACTTGATAGAACTGGAGGCATATGTAAAAATATATATAAATTTCTATAATATATTTATTAACTCAAACAAATATAGTATATGGTGCCAGTAGCTAAGCAAAGGTGTTGTTGAAGAAGAGTACCATTCATATTTCAATGTCTCAGAGCCGTTAGTGTTAAATAATGGTCTGCATTGGGTGTTTTTGCACGTTTTCACCTTTTCCGTAATCTTCAACCTGCATTTGCAGTTTCCAAAAAACGATTCCAGATCCTGGAAGTCACACTTTGTAAAACTCCAGTGACTTCTGCTACTTCGGCTTGTGTTTGCCCCCTGTTTAGGGGCTAACTTTCTAAGCTTCTGATTTGGTTAAATGATTTTGTTGAAACATCACACTCATCGACACAATGCTCTTACTGAATTTTGATAATTCTTTTCCACTTTGTCTTACATTAAGTTGAAAGCTGAATCAAATTTGCTGCCGTTAAAACATCATTTTCGATATCAAACTCAAAATAAGCACACTTTGAAGTTTGAAAAAAAAATTTCCATTTGTGACTCTCTTTTTCCATTTTATGCAATAAATAAATAAATAATGCTTATACCGTTAATTTATACAAGACTTATAATATCCTTTACTTGTTTTGAGCATTGTATATAGGATAAGTACTCTAATTAGACCCTTCAGCATATTTAGAATATACAACTGCTGAATAAATAGTTTAAAAGAACTAAATAATTATTTCATGTAACTTGAGTCAATAAATGCTCAGATGAATTAGAATTTTAAATTTTTACATAGCACTTTGAATCATATTTAGGTACTTTTCCGTTAGCCTGGCACAAGCGAAAAATTGCCAAATGTAGAATTCGGCCAAATCTCTTACAGCGATTTTTTCTCTTGCACGCGGCTAACGGAAAATTGCCCATGTTTATTTCATTTCATACAGACGTGCTGAAAATCCACTTTTCTAGGTTTAATTTGCAGTAGTAGTCAACTTATTTTTCTAATTGAGTTTTTGTCAAAGTGTTAGCAATGTGATGATAAAAGCTAGTATTTTCCTATACATGCATAACCTGCTTGTACAGGTTAAAATTTATTTCTGTATTGTGCAAAATAAATTGTTGAAAATATGGTTAAAATACTTTAAATATTTTTTTAATCCATTGAAAATAGAAACTAAATTTATAGTTAACGCACTGTTGTCACTAAAAAGATAATTTTTTAAGATTTTAATTTGATGAAAAAATAATGATTTTCAATAATATTTCCGTAAATTATCGTGACAAAAATGCATAATTTCACTTAATTTTTTTAAAACTAAAATTCTGATTAAAAAAATTTTAAATGTCGGTCAGAGGTACTCGTTCCCGACGTCCTAGGTATATTTTTGCCAAATTTAGTAGTTCTAGATCAAATAGTCTGGCCTATAGATTGCAAACACGCACACATTTATCTTTATTATAAGTAAAGATAGTTATAGATGTAAAATGTAATGTTTTTTATTTTATTTTATCATTTAACAGATTATTGCAACAAAGAATGTGCAGATGCTTGGTTAGCTGATCGGTATTGCGACAAGGTAATAAACATATGAAATTTTTATTGTTGACTGAATTTTTTTTTATTTAATAAAATTTTCTAAATTACAAATGCTATAAATTTGTAACATACTTTTATGTAATAATACTTTTATTTATTGATGTTTAAAATATGCTTTAATAATGTTATAAATGAGAGGAAGTGGTTTTTTCTTAAATCTTCCTTGCATACTTCCTAAATCCACCAATCCCTTGCTTAAAATTTGGACCTTGTGCAAAGTCATGAATGACACAAATGCTTACATTTTTACTCTTAGGATCCTGCACATAATCATTTTGTATCTCATAATATAATGCAGAAAACCAAGTATGCAGATTTAACTTTCTTTTAAAAAAAATTGAGTGGACAAAAATTTGACACCCAACTGCAATTTTAGTTGCAAAATCACATACTAAATTTCATTTGTACAAGTCATTGCATTTATAGAAGCAGGAGAATAAATGGACTGATTGGCTGCCAACCTTTCGACCACTTTGATTAAACATTTGTAAAATCTATATTTTAGATGCTAAACCTTAATGTCATCTGTCAAGTTCTCTATGTCTTGTAATTATCATGTTCACTGTGTACGCAGACACATAAACATATTGTGGATGACTTTCATCTAAAATTTGATTGATAGCTATAAAATGGGCCAAATAGAAGCTATATCGCCACTTTTGAAGGTGTCGCCAATGAGTTGCTAAACAGTCATTATTTAAAAAATTGTGAAACCTTAACTGTTGTCTGTCATTTTGTTGGTTTCATTGGCATTAACGGTTAAGTCCATTGCCAATCAAACTAAACTGTTGGTGTCGACTATCTAATACGTAAGTACCGATTATTCGTTGTTATTTTTTTTTTGAGTCATCAATTTGGCAAATAAACATGATTTCTAAAATAATTTTTTGGACTTTGGGTGATTAAAAATGTGAAAATTCAACAAATTCTTGAATTGGAAATTTTTATTGTTTACAGTATTTTTTTTTCCTTACTTTTAGTAGAAAGTTATTAGAGGAATTCAATATAATGCCCTTTAAAATATCTTTATTTAATATTGAATTTTTTTCGTATACTAGTAATCACAATGCTAGTTACACATACTTTAATAGTTCGTTAATTAACAGAAATATTTTCATTATACTTCATTTTGTAATTTTTAATTATTATACTGTGATTTTAATATCTAAATATCTGATTCTAAAATTTTATTTTCTTTCTGAAAAATTTCGGGATTATAGATCACATTTAGTATTATAATATATATTTGTTGATAAACTTATACTAAGAAAAATGTCTTTTTGCATTTTGTTGTAATAGTGACATTTTATGAAAAATTCCATACTTTTTAAAAATATTAAATCTTAAGTAGTAAATTCATAAAATAATTAAAATTGTACTACAAAATTTCTTACTCAATAAATTTTTTTCCTTTTCATTTTCCTTTATCCACAAGTTAGAAAAAAAAAATTTTGAAAGTTTTAAAGATTTGCTCTATTGTAAGTTTAAGGAAATAGAACCATTTTATAATATTCATTTATCTCTTAAACTGTTAATATTTATTTTTTTTAAAAAATTGAGCTGCTGAAAAGGTTATGGCTAATTTTAAACTATTGAAAATTTATTTTTAAAAATACATCTTACTTTTAAGATTTGTATATGGAGTGAACTGCTTTTTAATTTTTTTTTCATGTAAAAAGTATAGTTAAAAAAATGATATAAAGGTAAAAAATGTTTAAACAAATCTTTATCATTTGTTTGTAGGCTTGCAATGTTAGAGAATGTGGTTATGATGCAGGTGACTGTGGTCTTGATAATTTTAACAAGATTCCTCAAATTATTCTTTCAACAAAGTTGTCCAGGTATTATTTACCAGATGGTAAGTATATATACATATATTTATTGAGTAAAATTTGAGCACAAAATTCTCTAAAATATAACTAAAAAATTTATTTATTTGCTTGCTGTCAAATGTCTTGGGCTAACCAATATATTAAAAGAGCTTTTGAGGTTTTGCTATAAACTTCTAGCTCATAATTTCTACCATGAAAAGTTTACAAATCTTCCTTTCCCAAATGGGCTTTTAATGCCATTTATTTGATCATTACAAATATTTAAGCGCTGAATAATTGCTTTGCAAATTAGAAAACAAAACTGACATTTTATACTTAAATGTAATGTTATTCTTTTTTTTAAACTTGCAATATGTATAATTATTGATAATGTAGGGCATTATTATCATTATGCACAATGATAATAATGAATGCACAATGATAATTGAAAATGTTCTTTTCTTATAAAAATTTATACAAGTTTGAATGGTTTGCACAAAATTTCAGTTATTTACAAATAATGTTAATGCATTAAAAATATTCAAAATAATGTTAGTTTTTATTTTTATTTTTGCTATTATTATTGGCATTTAAATAGGTGTTAACACTGCTTCACAGATGAAAATTTTTTTAAAAAAAATTAGTGATCTGAAAGTTAATACACTGTTTGACTTTGTAGAGCAGTTTCTTAGATTGATTGATTATATTCTACCTTGTATTGATTATGTTTGAGGTGTTTTTTTTTCTTGTTGTTGTTAATTGACTTTGCCAATGAACTAAAAATTATTAAAAAGAACTTTAATACAGAACTTAGCAATTGTTCATTTTGTAGCTGGGTATTATTGTAAAATAAAGACAAAACTTTGAAAATAAGATTGTTGCAAAATAGAAATATTCAATTGTGTAAATCCTCATAAACCTGAAAGCAAGGATTTTACAATTTATTTACAAAACATTTCTTAAATATATTAAAGAGAAGTTTAATCTGAGCATATTGATATTGCAACGTAATCTGTTTAACATAATTTAAATCTGTCTGTTAGATTCAGTGTTATCAAATTATGTCTGCATTTTGTAACATAAAATTTATTTACCTTTCCACAGGAGAACATGTTGGATTCTTTAATTTAACTGAATATTTGAATTCGAATTATACTCTGACAGAGGGTTACTATGAAGAAAGTCCAGTTATTCGCACAATAGCCATTTCTATGAAATATTCTATCATTGGAATTGTTCTCTATCCAAATCACAATGCTACCAATTTAACTGTTATATTAAAAGGAAGGCATCTAGAGGAACCATTTGAAGTAAGTGAAATTAATTTGTATTAGATTACTTTAAAATATGTATCAGTTTAAGTATGGCTTTTATTGAATATTGAGAATATTTATTATAATTAATTATCAATAAAATCATTTAAATATATTTTCAAGTCTATGATTTCACCTACCATCAGGCATCAAACGTGCAATATTTCAATTATCTTATATATGCTTTGTTCATTGTGTACATTAACCTTAGTAATGGAGATAAATTCCATGTCTTCATAGAGCAATCAAAAAACATAAGTGTGTGGTTTGTCTTGTCTTCTAAATTTTGTGAAATTGTTACTTCATTTTTTAAAAATTTGTCTCATAAAGTGCTGACAAAACTCTTCTTCCTTAGCTTTCAAAAATGAATAATTAAATATATGCTGAAACAATAAATTGCTTTAATTTCCAGGCAAGAATGTGATCGATTGCTAAAAATTTGACACAAATAAATTTTTAAATCCTGCCAAATTCAGAATATTAGATATCATTTAAAAACAGTTTTTAAAATTTTGAAATGGTTTAACTGTTACTTTGTGCAATAGTGTTCTCTGAATTTATTGCAAGAAAACAGAAAAGTTCTTCTAAATTTTTATTTAATTTTTTAAAAAAAAAAAAATTCTCTGAGGTACAATGGGCCTAATTCGGTAGTTGTAGGTCAAAGATGCACATACTCTATGGTGCCTATGAAGCACATACACAAATGCACAAATTTATTTTTATTAGTTGAAGAAAAAGTTTTTCATAACTTAGAAGATAGTTTTTAATAATGTAGAATGTGTACATTTTTTTTTTTTTTACTTTGCAGAAGAAAATCTATCTCCATGTTTTAACTAATCCTTCCCTTGCTAAGTTACGATCATTCCAGAATGTGTCAGCATATTTTCAAACTGAAGAGCCATACAGTTTTGAGTCATTTAATTCAAAAGAAAGGTTGTCAATTTCACTTTATTATTTTTTCCTTTTTTGTTTTTTGATAGAATGAAAATTTCTTTTTATTAATTTCAATAAATTATATTATGGAAACAGATGAATATTTAAGCATAATTTATTTATAATCAAATAAAAATATTCAATGTTATTACTTTAAGAAATGATACATTTAGATAGAGCTACATATAATTTTTAAATCAATATTGATGAAAGATATATGTGGAATTTTATTGACTATAATGTATTCTTACTTGTAACATTTTTCAAATGTATAGTTGATCTTTGTTAAATCTCAATCTTTAATTTCACTTTTAAGGACACCATCTACTAATTGAAAAAAAAAATGTAATACAATGAAATTCTGTTTTCTTTTTAAATATTTAGCTTTATATACTGCTTTATTATTAGTACTTCATTCATTAATAATACTTCAAAACTGATAAAAATTAATTTGTATGTGAAGAAAAATTAAGAATATGTCTTAATAATTTACTATCTTAAGCATCTTTAAGCTGAAAAATTGAGTCATTATTTTAAAATGTTTTAATGTTTCTGTAAAGTTTGTTTTATCTGACACTGAACTATATCATAGTGATTTGTTTTATTCATCTCTAGGTTCCCTAAAATTGAGCCAACTGTGTCAAAGAACAAATCATTTAAGTTTCAAAATGTAAACATCACTGCATCTCATCTGCCTGAAAACCTCACAGCTGAAATACAAAACTTGGAACTTTTACTGGATCAGGGTAAATTCCTTTCATGTATTAGATGCAAATTGTGATAAGGTTAAGAATACAAAACTTTAATCACTTACAAGATCAGTATTTTTTTCTTATTATTATTTAGCGCAAAATCTCGTAAAGATAGTTTTTTAAATATTTAACACTAATAAAGGGATGTAGAAATTCATTTGGCTTTATCTATGCTTGTAATCATTATGGCTACTGAATAAATCAAAAGAGTATGAAAACATAAATTTTATTAAAGATTAAAAAAAGTTATATTTTTTTTCTTTGATATAATAAGAAAGGTAAAATTTGAAGGATTTTATTGATAGTAAAGGTTACTTGGAATTAGATATAAATCCAAGATTTCAGAATTAGAAAATGACAATATTAATAGAAAATAATTTTTATCATTAAAATTTTAAAAATAATAATAAAATTAAAAGTTAGTTGGAAAAAATAATTGTGTTCAAGTGAATAAAAAACAATTATTCTTTCTTGCTCGTGTATACACATATATATAATATTGTAAAAATAATTTTGATTGCTGATGTATATTCAAAAATAAAAATCTTTTGGAATAAAATTCAATCTATTCCATCACAGGAGACATATTTTGTACATGGGGAAGATTATTTGACTGTTTGAATTGCAGCATAAGAGCCAATAGACTGAAATATTTTCCTATAGTTATTTTATTTGAAGACTCCAATAGATATATATATATATATATATTACCCATATTGACTTAGATTCTTAAGAATTTTTGAAATGAATGTACAGGACTTATCTCTTTGTCCGATGATTTAAGAATTACCATTGTCCTCAGGTTTTTAGAATGCTAATTAGAAATAATTAAATTAAAAAATGAGATTTGGATTATAAAATAAAGAACCTTTTAAAATAAACTAGTGTAATTTAAGATAAAAATCAGATAATCAATTAGAATTTAAATTAAATTAAGAAATATCATTACATATTTTTATAGATTTATAATATTTTCTTGGTAAATGTGAAGCATGGATGAAAATCTTAAACAAATATATTTTATTTCTTCAGCTGTACATATTTGTTCAAGAATTTTGTAATTAACCATTATAAAAACAATTTCATGGCCGCTTTTAAAAATTGAAATTTTCTCAAATTGTTGAAAAGATAATCTAAGTAAATGAAAAGAGAAAAAGATGTATGAAAAATAATTGTTTTATTGAATAAAAGGTAGTTTCTTTCTGCTGTATTTTCACAAAAAGAATTTTTGATTAGAAATAATTTTATGAGAATTCATTTGAATTTTTAAAAAATTGTTGAGTCCTTTTTAATAAGGAGGAAAAGCTGCTTTTTTAAAAAATTCCCCTCTTTTATTGAAATTAGAGGGAATTAACAAAAACGTTTTGCATATGTGACAAAAGACAATTTAATTTTTTTATAATAAGAAGCATCTCCAAAGACTAAGTATATTTAAAAAAATGCAGAGACAAGATTTTTCATTTTATATTCATGGCTCAAAGATCTGAATAGAACACACTATAAAAATTAATCAGGTTGCTGAAGTTATTCATTTCTTTACGCTACCTTTCTTTTGAATTGAATTAAACATTAAAATTGATTATGGCAGCTGTTGAAAATCTGCCATCATCTTTTAAAAAGATTTTTTTAAAGTAAATTCATTTAAAAAAGCTATTCAGTTATGGAAAATCAAATTAATAATTTTATTGACTGTGTGATTTGTGATTTTGGAGATTGAAAGCAACTTTCTTTACTTAGGTTTGGTGCTATCTTCCTTAAATGCTGAATTTTGTGGCAATTAATTACTACGAAAGCTTTTTGAGTTGATCTTATCTAGTTATTCTTTATCAAAGCATTAACTTTATTCTATGATGAGAAGATAAGAAAATGGTACCACAAAAGTTTTACCTTATATTTTTTTCTTCAATAACAATCCATTATTTTGTTTTTATTTCCTATATTATCTCTATATAGTATGCCCACTTTAATTATGATCTAATATTTAATTAAACTGATAAAAATTGATAAATGATTTCAATTAGAAAAGTATTCATATTTTAAAGAATTATATTTAATCTATAAATGAAATTCTAAAAAATTATCATGCAGTTCTTGGTTTTAATAATCATATTTAATAAAATAATCTGGACATGTAATAGCATTTTAATAAAAAAAAAACAATTTTTGTGTTGTCATTCAAACTGACTCAGTTATAAAGTATTAATTGTATTATTTTAGATCAATCACTGCCTTCAAGGAAACAAAGAAAAGCATTTGAATGATTTTTTTTTGTAAGCAACTGCTGAAATGACTAAAAGCTGTTGAATTGCTAACATTTGCCAATATTGAAATGGATGTTTAAAGCATAATTCAGTCAGCTTTAATTGCATAAAATTTTTGTTTGTTTTTGTCTGTTAATATATTGAGAATATTTTATTGACTCAACTAAAACCAAGGCCATAAAAATTATATAAAATTATTCATTATTTCATTGACAGAAATAAGATAAAATAGCATATCTAGCGCATTATGTACAATTAGTGTTCGAGCATTGGGTGTTTATTTTTTTTAAAAAAAAGTTGAGCCATTTAAAAAAGAAAGTCAAGAAGATGCTCTTGCTTCTTGTACATGAAAGTTATAGTTTAAACACGCTATGGCATTGATACAATTGTTTCATATTTATTACACATATTTTTGATTTCTCTCAAATTTTGGAACAATTTGGTTGTTAGGAAGATACCTAATATCTATTCTCAAGTTCCCTACCCTAGTATAAAGTATAAAACACACAATTTTGCTTCAGTTTATTAGAAAAATCATTAATTTGAAATCATTAATTTGAAATTCCTTGAATATTTATTTGAAATTTAATATTTTGATTATTTATTGAAAATTAATTCAGATTATTTATTTAAAAGTCATGTTAGTAAAAAATAGATATATATATATTTAAAAATACATAATCAGATTATTCAATTTTAAATTCATTTTCATTTCTTATTTAGGTATTTTGACTCTTCAAGGATTCTTAAGAAAGAAATCTGAGATGATTTCAGAATTCATCTTAACTTCAAATGAAACAGCAGACATGCTAGTAACTGAGAGCGATCTCCATTCTTTAGAAATCAATGAAAAACATTGGCAAGAACTTAAATCCTTAAGCACTGTTGATCCATATCAATTAAAGAAGAATCAATTATTAGAAAAGGCAAAGGTGATGGTTAAATCTGACAATCAATCCATTATTCCTTCATCAGCTGAAGCAAAGGAAGTTTGGAAAAATATGAGCAAATTTGTGAATCCAGCCATTTGGAAAAATTTAGATGTACTTTCTGTTGATTATTCCCATAGACGTCCAAAGGGACCTGATGCCAAAACACCTGGTGTACTTCATGATTATTTTCAGAAGTTGAAAAATTCAAATAAGGTAAAAATTGGCTTAATGTTTTTATTTAGATATTTCTTTCAATTTGTCAAACAGTAGTATTAAATAAGAAAAAAAAGTTTTCTAAAGAAGAACTGCAGTTTAATATTAGTTTCAATACAAAACATACATTTGGGGTTTGGTAGCACATTCTTAAATAAAAATTGAATCACTATTATGAGGAGCTTGAGAAATGTTGTAAGAGAGAAAAAAAGCTGTGGTTATATACATTCCAACTTCATTAATGAATGGCATATTGTGACGGTAAAAAAAAGCATGAAATTAAATTAGTCATAAGAATAAATTTCATGTAATGTATTCACTATAAAAAAAATAATTCCTTAACTAACCTAAAAATTTGTAATGGTAATCAGTAGTTTTTTTTTTATAATTTGCTAAATCAGTAAACAATGTTTTGTATTGTTTGGAACATTAATATTTTATAAAAAGTTGTTCTTACTCGGCACAGACTGGCTCAGTTTATGAATTGAAAGCAACTGTACGTAAGCTCAAATCTAACTGCTGGCAAGTTGCCTAAAAATTGTTTTGTTATTTATTTATTGTTATTTCTAATTTGCTCTAGAATGTTCTTACAATTTCTGTATCTCTCTAAATTTGGAAGATTTGAGTCATTTCATCTTGTGGATAAAAACATATAAGGTTTAGTTCCTTGAGTAAAATATTGAATTGAGAATAGTTAATGTTATCTTTGATGTTAGTCAAAACTTGTTTTATCTATGCTAACTTCATCTATGTGATAATATTTTTTTAACTAATCTTTTGTATAAAGTTTTTTGGGGAGTTATAGAATCAGTAGTAACCACCTCTAAGTGAATTAGTCCTGCCCAATATTCAGATTTAATTGAAGGATTTGGATTCAGTGACGGTAATAAGATAAAAATTAAAATCGAATCTAAATGGTTGTCACCTCCCATGGTACAACTCTGCTAATAGAAAGTAAGTCCCGTCACCTTCGTGGAGGGGAAGGGTGCTCTACCTTATGCTGTTACTTTGCTTAAAGGATGACGAAAACCAACCACTATATAAGAAGTTTCTTATAGCTGGGTTGCCTTTTGATAATATTGAAATGGACGGTGAAAGATAATGGGGTCTCAAAGGTCTATGAGACATTCACTCTTACATTATGCCAAGCAAGTGATGTAGTTGCACTTCAAAATCGATCCTTTGTGTGAGGTATGAGAAACCATTTAGAATTAATCTGACCTTGAATGAATTGTATCCAACTTGGCTTTATTTATATAAGTTCACTGCAGCCGTGCCGTTTGATATAGGTGTTCAGTAAAGAGGGGTAGGAAGGGAAGAGGCTTGCAGTATAATCTAAAAAGGTACTCGCCGAATTTGATAGGGCCACTTCAAATACACTGAAAAAATGGGTGTAATTAGACTAACGAGAAGTGAAATGTTGAGTATTTAATTTCTCCTAAATTCCTTCAGTCTAATTCCGCAGAAGAAGCATTCAGTGATTTGGGGAGGTGGAAACTTGAAGTGCATTAAGGCTTATCAAGAAGTTCAGCAAAGAATTGGCTTACCATATTTATGAATGACTGTTTTTGCAATGCCACTTAAATATATGATATCTTGTTTTATTTTTTTTTAAAAAATATTTTGATTGCTAAATTTGTTTTTTCTCCTTTCTAATTATTCAGTTAAGACAAAGTATGTCATTTGTCTTATCCTAATTCATAAAGTAGTTTCTTCTTAACTATTATCAGTTGCTTGTATTTTATATGACACTTTTTAAATGTATTTTATGCATATTATGCATTATTTCAGAGCCCAGATGGTAAGAAGGATGCTTATTTGACATATAGACCCACTCAGAGACATTTGCTGGACACTTTTGGAGATTCTCTTCGGCATGTCAATAAGTTATATAATGAGGCGTTTGGATACGAACATCGCAAAGTTCCTTCTCACATTGCACATTTCGTAGATAAAAATGTGATGTCACGACTCACTGAAAGGTGATTTTTGTCCTGTATTTTTTAGCATTCATTTTTTTCCTATATTGATCTATATTTTTCAACTATTTAAAAAAAATATTCACTAATTATATGTTATAGAATATGTCATTATATAGTTCATTAATGATTTAGTTTGCTAATTATATAAAGTGAAATTCCCCAGATTGTGCCTTTACATGATAATAGTTTGTTTAAAAAAATATTACTTTAATCTATACCAGGTACTTGAAAATTGAATATGAGTTGTTTTTAATCTCTCTTCTCATTCCATATGAATGGCCCAATTTGCTATTTTCTTCCCTACAAAAATCAGTCACCTTTCAATTGTTTGGTTCTTATCATTTTAATGTTCCCCTTGTTATAATATTTATCACATCCAATCTATAAATGTATCAAGCATATCATTAAAGAGGGTGGAATATAAAACATGATGGCATCTGAATTATAAAGAAGCACAGGAAAAAAAGTTTAAATATCAAATATTGTTCATCCATTTGGAATGTTAAAATATTTTTATGGTTGTTTGAATTAAAAGAGATAAAGATCAGCTATATTTCAATAACCATAATATGAAACTCTTTAAGTTGATGGTGTTCTAAAATTATATGTAAAGCCTTCATCTAAGAGTTTTCATTTTTTCATCTTTATATGATAAAAAATAAAGTTGATTTTACATAGTTTCAGTATTGTTTTCAATCAGTAAAATCATTCTTAAGTCTCAAAAAGTGAAGCAACACCTACTGATGAAACAAATAAAGAGTTGGTGGTTCTCCAATATAAAAATTAAAAGTATTCTTAATATTTACTTAGAAAACTCCAACACCACCTTATTAAATGCCTTTTTTTAAATTTATCAAGCCTAAATTTGTATGTTATTATTTTTTAACCTATTAGACCTTTATTTCTATATTTTTTTAACCTTTCAGATTTTCGGATGCATTTACCGTGACATCATCACACAAAATCAGAAGCTCTAATGACATGCAGTTTGCATTTTCCTATTATTATTACCTCATGAATGAAATGGAAAATTTAGAAGTTGAAACAATATTTAATACTTTTGACATTGATAAATCTGGGTAAGTCATACTGCTTTTTATTTTTAAAAGTTCTTCTGAACATGAATATCAAAAAAAGGATAATAAATTTTGAGTAATTGAAGTGAAGAAATAGATTATTAATAGATAATTTATATATTTATTGAAAGAAATGTCTGATGTGGATTATTTTCTGTATCCTATTCTGTTGTATTATTCGGGCATTAATCAAGCAAAATTTCTACCCCTCAAGTAGATATTATTTTTCTAATTTCAATATCAAATTTGTAAGTGAAGCATCTCAATAGTCGACATTCGAATTAATTTTCACAATGCTGAGGTTTTAAAAAAATCATTATTCGAAGCAGTGACTAATTTCTAATTAAGCAACTAAACTGATGGGAGGATTAGGGCAAGTTTTTTAAAAGTATCATGAGCCTAATTGTCAGATTTATATAACTGTAAATTCTATATAATTTATAAAATATTTGGGCATATTAATATTTTTTCAAGCCATTATTAAGATTTCAGTATCCTTCCCCAATAAATGAATAAATGCTTCATAAATTTTCTCAAAATTATTGAAATAAATTATTAGCATGTCATTTGAGCTAAAATAAATGAATGAAAGGAAATTATTAAAAAAACTATATTATTATTTCATAATGGGCTTTGTAAAAGTCTGTAATCTACTCTTGATCTCGTAAATCACTTTGAGATAATCTTTTGTAATTTGGTAAGATATTTATTATTGTTAAGATATTAAAGAGAAAAAATAATAAAAGTATAGTTCCATCTTTAAATATCTCAATAATCATGTAAGCAAATTTCGCGCATTCTCATTAAAATTATAACATTAGAAATAAATCGGAAATTTTCACATTGTTTAGAGGAGGAAAATATTGTCACAATTCAGTAGGTTTTGGTGGATTAAAAGGGCTTTAATTATGAGGCACACATGGAAAAATATGTATGAATGTTAATTACAAATATTTACAGTTGATACTTGTCAATTGTAACGACAACCAATAGAGCCAAGAAAAAATTTCACTTATTTGCCTATTTCAATCATCAAATTATATAGCATGTGATTTGAACTTTCAAATTTTTTCATAATAAATAGTGATGCACTTGTGAAAATTTCTATAATTTGACAAAAAAAAATCTTGGAATTTTTTGGTTATTATTAAACTGTACTGTATGTCGTATCTGACTAAACCAAAAATTATCCTGCATTTAATTAAAATTCAAACTAGATTACTCACTGAGAAATGGCCACATTTATTCAATGAAAACACAAAAACTAGTATTTCAATTGCAACAAGGCTTTTATACGCTTGCTAAAAATTCTAAATTTGGAAGAAAAAAAATCCTGTTGTTGAGTTGCCATATACTGCCAACTATTGTACAAGAAGCTAAAATATGTTCAATTTACAGAATTCGTTCTTCTGTAACTTCTTTGGGGAAATACAAAGACAGAAAAAAATTAAAATATATTTGAGAATCTTCTAATAAGAAGTTTGATAATTAAATATTATTGGTATGATTGCAGTGCTTACAAATTTATTTTCATAATTTCAAATAAGCAATTTTTAAAAAATTCTATAGGAAGGGAAAAAAAATTAATTTTGATTGATGATCAAATGTACTCAAATAATCTATTTCCATTATAAAAAAAATAAACTCAATTATTTGCACTCTGTTGCAATATATTGACAAAAATTATCTATATTTCATAATTCCATAGCCATTGTTGCTGTATTTGGCACAGTTGCAAACAAATGTGATTGTCATTTAAATCAATAAATGACATTTTACGCCTTTGGTTTGCTTCTACTGTTATCAATCAAGTGAAAAAATACAAATTATATTTACTTTTAGCTCATTAAAATGTTTATATTTTTTATTTTATGTTTCAAAGTTTAAGAATTTCTAACTGAGTAATAAAATTTATCATGAAAATAAATAGGAGGAAATTAGTATTAGATAAAATTTCAGAACCTGGTCAGATCGTGAAATTCGAACTGTTCTCACTCGACTTTATGACCTACCTCTGGAGTTTTCAACTGTGGCTGGATTTGAGCAAATAATCATTAACTGTTCTCAAACAACCACTGATCCTTTAATGCAGTCGTCAGCACCACATGGCGAGAGGTATTATGATTCTAAATTGGTAAGACATTTCTATTTTAAAATTCTTAGAACTAATTCTAACCCAACTCCTCACTACTTTAATGCAAAACTAATGGAATTTGTCTCCTCAAAAATTTATCGCATACCCTCTCACAAAATTGTTACCCTCTGTGCTAAGCATGAAATTTTGAGCAAGAATTCCATGCATAATATTACCAAACAATAATTAGGAAATATGAATTCTTGGCCTGAGTCTCATACTTTTACAGAATCTAGCATTCAATATTTGGCAATTAATTCATTGCATACGGTTAATACACAAGTACCCGGAAATCAAATATATATTGTGGACACTCTTTTTTCAACCGATTGAAACCAAATTTGAATTAGAACTATAGATAGAATTACATGATCATATACCAAATTGCATTAATTTAAGTCATTGCAGTTTGAGTTGTTACATCTGTTTGATTGTAAAAATGCAAAAGATCTGTCAGACCATTGGCAATTATTAGTTCAAAAGTTGGTATAAATCTACTCTTTAAATGCTGAAACTGTGAACAAAAAACTTCATATACTGTTACGCTTTTAGATTATAGTGCTTACATGTATACAAAAGTACATATCAACAAGCGGTCAACTCCTTGATAGAATTAGTTCAAAATTTGATAAACAGATTTACATTTTAGATGATAAATTGTAATGAATTTTATTTATATAGCTCTAAACGTTCTGTAGCTTTATTTCCCCATTTGTACGAGGGAAGCCAGGCAGACAGACTGACTTCTGGTTATAAAAATGTGACCACATTTTTTATAGAATTAGATTTTAGTGCTATTGAATGTCAAGAGTGTTGATATTGACAATCTTGATGTTCAGTAAAAGAAGCTGAAAGCACTTTTTTACAAATATTTTTGAAAGTTTTTAACAACAACAGAAAAATTATGCTCAGTATCTTGACAAAAAAATTATAGTCTCATCCCATAAAAAATTTACTGATCTTAGTACATTATCAGCTTTAATTAAAGGTAAAATTTATTATTCTGAATTATTTTAAAGCTAAATTGCAGAAATTGTGACTTGTTGAGTTTGTCTTGCCCCACCACCTATTAAAAAATCTCTGGCGACACACTTACATCTAAATAAAAATGTACAAATTTGGTGTTAAGTCCTTATGTAAAACTTTATTCATCTAGCTCAAAACACAAAAACTTAGTTTTGAGATTACATTTAACATTATAAATGCAATAATTCAAATACACTTTGAAATATATAGATAAAATTTTGTTTATGAACTTCACTAAATTTGTTCATTTCTGCCAAAATTTTTAAATTTAACTTGTTTGAAGTAGTTGCAATAAAAATATCACCATACCAAAAATTATAGGGGATGACCTATACTATATACAAGAGCTCCACATCTGGGTAATAAGCATTTTTTCATTTTTCTGCCGCTCTCAGCTATGATGGAGAGCGGACGTCTCGATTCTGCGGAGCGAAATAGTGAGCTAGAGCAGGGTGCTTCTTCAGTTCCGACTCGTCCTTTTGAGGATATGTTATGGAAGGGTGGAGGAGCAATAGGAGTGAATGCCAAAAGAAAATGCACGGAACCATCTGTTGTTGAAAAGTAGAACGCTTGCGTAACTAATTGTAGTTGTGACAGCTGTACCAAAAGTAAAGAAATTGAGCAAAAAATTTCGAATCTTAAATGTCAGCTAAGAATACTATCCATGGCCATCCGAGAGGCACAGAATGAGAACCACACTGATTCCACGTCTTATCTAGAATCCGTCAACACCGCCAAAGAACTGGAGGAAAACCTGGAGTCGCTAATGGGTGAGCGAAATTCTCATTATGGCTATTGGCTGTTTAATGTCTAATCAAGGAGATGATTTTAGATTATCCCCTAAAAGAAAAACTGCTAAAACCCCTGCAATGAATAATAATAAAGTGGAAATTCCCACTTCAAATAGATTTGAACCTCTAAATAATGTACAAGCAGAAACCCCTGAAAATGAGCCCCTTTTAGCTAAATCAAGAATCCCTCTGATAATGTTAAAATATACAAAAGATTACAATAAAATTCTTGAACTTATTCATTCTAAATTCGGTGTTAATGATAATGTACTTAATAATAACTTCATAAAAATCTACCCTGGAACTTTTGAAAATCATGTAGCTATCCAAAATTTCGGTAAAGAAAATGAACTCGAATTCTTCATTATCCCCCCTAAAACTCAGAGGCCAGTCAGGGTAGTTATAAAGGGCCTTCCCATTGACTACATGAGCGAAGCTCTTGAGTCACAATTAAAAGATCGCGGTTTCTCGGTGAGAAAAATTACTAGATTAATGCAATTTAAAACCAGGCGCCCATTACCAATCCTACTAGTTGATTTAAATAAAAACGATCAAGTTGAGGAAATTTATAATCTCACTCATCTAGACTATCTTAAAATTACCACTGAACGCTATAGAGGTAGAAATTTGATCTCCCAGTTCTACAACCGTAATCTCTTTGGACATGTATCTAGTAATTGTGCTCTTAAACCCAGATGCTTAAAATGTAATAGTGACCATCAGACCAGGAACTGTCCCCTTAAAAACAAAATTGACAACACGAAATTGACAAACTGCGATCAATTTGGTCACACTGCCGCCTATCGCGGATGCCCAAAATTCCCGAAAATTGAATCACGCCAGAATAGTAGATCTAATCTATTCAAGTCTAATTTTGTTAAACCTAATATTGCATATTCAGAAATGCTCAGAACTAATATCCCTGAACAACCACCAACTACTAATATTCCCCCCTCTTATGTAAATAACTCGTCCAACTCTAATTCTGATCTTGCTGATGTTTTTGACTTATTAAGAGAAATCAAATCCTTATTTCAAGTTTTCCCCAATCTCAAAAAAGACATTAAAGAAATGAAAACTGCAACAGACCCTCTAAGAAAGCTATTCATTCTCTTCGACTCAATATCTCCATAAAATTCAGCCCCGTCACCTCATTTTATAGTGACTTCAACGCAAAGCCAACAGCCATTCACAAAGCATCCTCTCAACGTAGCCACGACCCCTGGGTCGCGGTTTCTATGCAACTTCTCAGTCCATGCCAGACTTCCTTGTGCAGCGCTTCAATCAACATCGCAAAGCCCGAGGATAAGCCCTGTTCCGGGGCTAGGCGCCTCGATAATCTACTCTTAGGGCAATAAGCATTTTAGGATACGAATGTTGGAGTGAGGGGGTTGGGTATTAGAAAAGATAAGCGGATAAGAAATTTTTTTTTCCCATCTAAGAATTTTTTACTTTTTAACTTGCTTTAATGAAATTACTATCTCAATATTTATTTTAGTTTTTAGAATTTATTTAACTTAACTCCATTATCATCATGCCTTTATAATGTATTAGCAAAGAATTATCCCTTTCTATACTTTGTACATATGCCATTCACGGTTGCTGTAATACTATACTTAAATTACACATTATATATAAACCTTGAAATATTTATGGAATTATTGATGTAATCAGTAAGTTATTTCTGCAACAGAAGATGTCATCTAATTAGATTATTAAAAAATGGCAAATTAAAGTTGAAAATTCACAAAATACATATTTCTCATTATTAAGTTATTATATAATGACATCGATTGTATTTGCTCCGAATATTTCCTATTTCTATTCATTTCCAAATACAGCATTTTTCTCATGCTTGTCTAAAAACTTTTAGAAAAAATATCACTAATATAAAGTATGGTATTTATAATTTAAAATACTGTTGAATTGAGAATTCTTTCATAATTTGGTTCATAATTTCCTTTTGTGTTAAAGCCATTGGTGACCTTGCCCTTGGTTAAGTCTTGCCCTCCTGTATCCAACATGTTGTTACAACACTTTGGTAGCCAGAAGAAAAACAATTATGAGACAGTGGGTGAGGAAGAAGTGGCCTTCAAGATGATCCATAACAATTTGTCACAAGTTTTGGGACAAATAGATGACATCAGGAAACATCCCAAGTATGTCTTGTATTTGTTGCTTTGTCATGTTTTTATTTATTTATTTTGTATCATAATGTTTTAAGAGTATCCTGAGAAGCTAAACATAAACTTAAGGATTGTAAGGCATGCATAAGCAAGTCGTTTTTGTTGAGGGAGAGTTTCTGAGTCAGAAATGTTATGGAAGATCCACTATTCTTTTGTTTGTCAGTGAATTAAGTTAAAGCGGTGTAGCATTAAAATGTTTAAGATAGATTTAATAGAATACATTTTTGCTATAGTACATTTCAATTGCATTAATAACAAAATTACAAGTTGCTTGAAACATTCATCATAGCATATGCAATGTTTAGAAGAAACAGTATCATTGATAAATCTGTAGAGTACGTAAAATGTTATGGAAAGCATTCAGTGGTGGGGTTCAATAAGCTCAATAACGATTAACAACGCTTTAATTCAAGAGAAAGCATAACCAAAATTTATGAATATTCTACACTTACTGATAAAAAAATACATATTTAATCAACAGACTTTTAAATAGTTATCACTATAATTTTTATATTTTTTAAAACTTTCATTTTTGTCAGCAAGGCTAAGAATTATTGGTGTGGCAACCATTAAGTATTCATTAAAATATATGTAAATAGCTCTTCCTAGCTATGAAACAAATAAGTGACACAGCAGATTTATTGCAGTATTTAAAATTCCAGGAAGAGAAATATATTTTCTATTCTGTTATTTATGCTTCTGAATTGTAAAATTGTGTTCTATTTCATATGTCTTGTATATCTTATTTGATATATCATTCTTTTTTACTTAATTTGCCCATAAATATTTCCTTGTAGTATTTAATTTTATGCACAAGTAAATAAAAAAATGTTCCGATTTATTTGTATTTTTCATGTTTATCCTACTTTCTTTCCTTCATTATGTTATTTCCAACTTTTACTGCAATAAATCTTTATTGTAGGATATTTTTCCTTAAATTTTAATTTTACTTGTCTATTTATTTTTCATTTACATTCAGGTTTCTTTTATAGTTAATTTCCTTTACAGATATTAATATTAAATTTTCGTTATAGGAAATTTATTTGTCTTAATGATAATATGAACCATGGAACTCAAGAGGCAGAAGTTGTAAGTATTTTATTTATTTATTTGCTCTTATTTAATAAAATATTCAAAATAATAATTTTTTTCGGTTCTGAAGATCATAGCCCTTTTTTGGTATAAAATAGAAAGGTATATGAGATCATAAAATGTTCAATATATGTCTTATTTTTTACCATCATAAATACCTTGTAAGTATAAATATTTTTTAAAATTATTTTGACTTAAAACATTTCATGTAGTTTTTCAGAATGATTCATAAAATTCATTTTTCTTATCATTGAAGATTGCTTAATTTACTAATTTTGAATCACAATAACTCTTAAAATGAAAAGAAGATTATAGAATTTTGGAATTTACCAACGGTGGAAATATCAATTGTCGAAAACTTTAAAGTTTTGTTTTAATTTTTAACAAATAAAATCAAGTGACTGAAGGAAGTTACTTAATAGTGTGAAATTTTGAAACAATTCATTTAATTAGCTTAAAATTTGATTGTTTTGGAATTTATGAAATTATTTTAATAATGTTGAGCGATATATGAGATTTACAAAAAAATTTATGAAGTTGTTTGTGAATGATCAAAGTGAAAATATATTCACTGTGAGAAGTCAAAACTTAGAATGCTTCTTCATTTTCAAACACTGGAACAGAACATCTTTAATAAAAGTTAAATATGCTTTATTAAAATTAGAGATGCAAAATGTACACATGAATATATATATAAGTATTTGTGTGTATCATCATCTAAGTTCATTAACAACTTTTATATTTTATTTTTGCAATATTAAAAATATTTTGATGCAAAATAAACCTATGAAAGAGGGGGGATCTGCTATTTTTTTACTTGGTTAATTTTTTTAATTTAAAATTGAATTTCTGTTTTCGTCTGCTATCTGTGTGAGTTATGTTGTTCGTATTATTGAACATTTTGTTAGGAAAAAGGTATTTTTAATTTAAAATAAAGAAATAATATTCTGAAGCATATATTATGATTTTGGTCTTTTCTTTTCAGATTCGAGCTGTCATTCAAGATTTTTATGAATCCTTGTTTCCTACAAGGTCTCAATTCGAGTTGTCTCCAGAATACCGCAATCGATTCCTGTATGTGAGCGAATTGATTGAGTGGCGTCGGACAAGAGACATTATTCGCATTGTCACTTACCTGACTCTAGGCATTCTCATTCTGTTTTCGGCCATTTCCTTTTGGAAATCAGAGGTAGGTTGAGTTTTAAAATTATGTATAAACCATTTACGAAAAGAGATACACTTGATGTAACAGACTTATTTTATTAAAAATAGTTTAATTTGCAGTAGAAGGTCATATATTCAAAATTGTAAAGAAGTATGCTGATTTAATGCAAAATCCAATCACAAGAGATCATGAACTGTATAATTTCTTGATTCACAGCTATTGCACTACTCATTAGACTTCAATTAGCATTACAAACCGACAGTGAATAGAGTATAAAAACACTCAACTCCCCCCCCCCCCAAAAAAAAAGGTTGCCTTATGGAATGGCATCGCAACAATTTTTTTTGTTACATATTTTAAAGGAAATATCAAACAAGAGTAACACATATTCATTAATGTTTTAAATGCAACCAAATTGATGAACTTAATTAAAAATCAAAGTCGTTAACTACCTAGCTTTTTGAGTTTTTCTCAGATTCTGAGAGTGAGTTTGTTTGAACTGTAGTATGTTGAAAACAAGAATGCTTTAAGTTTATTATATGTTAATATATATAAATAACTACTTTAAATATATTTCTGTTTGAGACATTTCAAAAAAAGTTAATTCAATTCACGAAGATAAAAAATATTATTTTATTTTCAAATCACATTTATCATTTGTTACAGATTCGACAGCCAGAACGATATCCAAGATTAAGAGCGATTCAGAATAGACACCACAACTCACAACATGTTTGAATTAAGGAACGATGTCATTTATTCTGCAAATTTGTTGAAAGGTTTGTGATGGTTACATATTTGAAGAATGAAAAATCTCTTGTTTACAAAAGAAAACTGTGATTGCTATCTGCACCAAAGCATTTATTTATATACAGAATCTTTCCAAGGCTATGTGAATGCACAATGGATTAATGTGGGTTAAGTATGATCACAATGTTATTGGCCTAAAAACAGAACTGTAATGTATTCTAGCATTTCTTTTAACATTATTTCCAGCCTAAAGCAGTTTTTAAATGTACATTTACTTGCTTTATGAGACCTCTACAATTTTCATTTGAGAAGTATGTTTTTTGCAAAAACAAAGTGCATTATCATTTTATTAAATGATAAACCAATATAGACTGCTCAATTCCAATAATTAAAATATGTTTTTTCATTATAATAATTCCACTCAGTGAATAACTCTTCACTTAATAGAAAATAGTATTATATTGCTACTGCTTAAATGCTGCATGTTGAAGAAACATATTCAGTTTTATGATGTAAAATATTATGAGAATAAAGCTGGAAAAGCTGTTGTTGTTAATATGAAACACACTAAGAGTGTTAGTAAATCTGTTTATAACTTGTGCACGCTAACACTTACTTGAAAAGTTAAATATTTAAATCTGTATCTTCGTTTACTAATTTTTTTAATTCAATTTAAGTTTAATTCAATTAAACCAATTGACATCATTGCTCTGTAGCCATCAGTTATTTAATTTTTTTAAAGCATTCCAATATTCACTTAAGAATTAGAAATAAAAGAAAAAAATTAATTGATATTTAAATATTAGTCATTTAAGGGTTAAAAGGAATCATAATATATAAAATGAATTTTTTTTAAATGTCAAGATAAAACCATATTTTAAAATATATATTGTTTGCTGATTGTGTTGTATATTTTCTTTTTATATTTCTATTATCTGGGAACAGGCATTTTAAAAATTTATTTGTATAGATTTAAATTAACTACTTATAAATTTTGATTATCATAAAAAGTTTCCATTAAAAACATTTTCAACAATATTTTAAATTAGTGACATTTTTGGGGTTTTGAAATTTTTACTTTTTACTAAAGTAATTCTTCCTTTCAATTATCAAAGTTATTATTTATTTATATGATAGACAGATTGATTTATTTGAAATACATTATTAAAGATACATTTCTAGTCAATTTTTAAATAAGAACTTTCATAATTTTAAAAATGGGATTTTGTAATTGATATTTATACTCGCTTCCTGGTTTTAAAATGTTGATTGCTTATGTAGTCTTATTAACAATTTGCTACTTTAATCTTTACAAGATTTAATTATTAGATAATTAAGAAATTTAAATTAATTTTTTTACAGATAGATTACACCATCAAATATTGAGTGTTAGTAGAAGCGTATTATATGAATCTGTGATATTTATAATAATGGATTATACATTATTTAGAAGAAAATTCTTTGTCAGAAGCATCTATTTAATGATTCAGTATCTAAATTTATTCCAAGGCTGACAAGGCTCAAAGACATGGTGTTAACCAAGCTTCAATTCTGAATTCAATAAATAATTTCTATTGTGTGTAAGGATTTGAAACTTATTAATTATGATGTTCTGGAACAAATAACCTCTTGTCGATATGGTGTTGGGAGTTGAGCTATTGATGAAAAGGACAACCTCATCATTTGATAACAATACAAAATTACTAAGTTGCCAATACTCTAAATAATCCTCTTATGGTTTGAAGACAATTAATATAAATAAATTGAATTAAAATTAAATTGATTTCACTCCTTTTACAAGGGACAGGAGGGTCCTGATTAATCATTCTCAGTTTGTATCTGCCAGTTTTAATCAATAGTGATGAAATCGGTGTATACTATTTAATCTTTCCAAAGAAGGAAAAACAAATAGCAGATGATTTCATCTGCTATTCCTGGAAAACGTTGTTGAAAAAATTAGCCACTATTTCTCTCAATTCTAGAGGAAATAACTGAGTAGCTGTATCAACTAAATATAAGTTTCCAATCCCATTTTTGAAAAAAAAGAAAGAAATGTGGAATTTCAGACCGTTCTCTTCACAGTGATTTATATATTTGTTCTTCAAATTTCTTAGTTAAAGTTATTTTTTTGTCATTACCTTGAATATATATATATATATTTGCTGTAATGACAAATAATTGCTAAATTAACGTCGCTTGCTATTGCGAGTCTTACTTTTCCACATTTTAAATCTTTGTTTCATTTCTTTTTATTTTGTATATGCTTAGAAAAAAAAATATGTTAATTTTTTTTGCTACTTTATTAACCAAAAATGACTCTCAATATATTTTTATCTTAGGATTAAGTTTATTTTAGTATGCACTTCTTTTATAATTGTAGAACTACAGCATCAATTTTATCTACATTGTTAGTAAAAATGTTTATCATTGCAATTATTTTCTATGGAATTAATACACATAATAATTGTTTGTAAAATTGAATCATTATTAATTTTCCTGCTATAGTCCACATAGAGGTGCACCCAGTTTATCTATAGAATTTTGCAGCTTACTTTATTAAATATTTGTGTAAATTTGGATGAATAATAATGATAATGTACTTATCTTGTATTGAAGTTGTTTCGATTGATCAATCTTTGTTGTAAAAGAATTTGAATCAATTCATAAGTGTTTCTAACTTTAGTCATTGATTATAATCAATTGCAATCAACCATTATTATTGAATTAATGAGATGCAGCTTTGCATTTTATTATTATTTCGATTTTTTTATGATTTTCCTGTTCTTCTTATGATTACTGTGTGTGTGTGTTTACTTTTATTATTTATAACCTCTCTAGAAGCAGTTCTGCTATGGTACCCTTATATATATTTATTGAGTAATTGTGTACTGTTGCAACTATTTTGGGGATTTTTTTTTCTTCCAGAAAATGTATTTTATAATGCAATTAAATTTGTTAATTATTCAAATTACACAAATACATTTTATTGCATTTATGCTCTGCATTTTTTTTTTTTTGAAATTTTACTTATAGTTATGACATGATCTTTCTATCAAATATACAAATCTTAAACACTTTTGTGCACTCTTTAAATATTTTTTGATTCCTGCACTTAATTATAGCCTAGTCATGTAAATGCATTGCTTATTATTGAATGAAAAATATTGTTTTGTCATCAGTCATTTGTGTTTTCGAAAATTCTGTAAAATAAAAGATTATTTATTTTTAATTTGTTGCTTGTTTATTTTTAATTTGTTGCTTACTATCTTCTCTCAATACCCAATAACAAATCATCCATTGCAACAGTGAAATTGCATTACCCTATGCAACCATATATAAATATATATATTATAATATTTATAACATTTCCTTAATGAAAGGACAATATTTTTAATCTGTTAAAAGTGCGAGAATTATTCGCTAGCCAATCCTGAAGCTATATTGTTCTTGTGGATGTTGAAATGTTTTTTAAAAAACAAATATATAGTTGTTACTTGATCTTAATGAAATTTGTTCTCAACCGGAGGTTTTCAAGTTTGAGACCTGATTCCACAAAAGAATCATTGTGTAAATTAGTCTAGTGCAAGCTAAACCCATTGGGACTAAACATCCTCCTGCTGGTTTCGTGTGGAAGTTTAGCAAGGGGTGCCAGCTCAAGTGTTGTCCTTATTATCTAACCACTGTTCAAAATAACAATAATGATGATTTAAAACTGGTCTTTTATATAACTAAACTAAAATTAGTGAAAATTGAAATTCCTGCACTTCAATGCATTTTTTAACATGTTAATTATTTATTTTAAATTGCATTTTTACTGTAACAACTTTGTGAGAATGTATTTTTTAATTTATATGTTTTAACTCCAGATTTCAGGCATCTATATTTTTACACTATTACTCTGTAATGTTATATATAATAGCAATATTATTGTGTATATTTGTATTGAAATGAATGGCCAGCTTCATAAATATTTCAATGACAAAGAAATATATAAGAATTTTGATCAATTGTACTTAATAAAATATTAATGTTATCCTAATAGTTTATCGCTCATAAAATTTTTATTCTTTAAAAAAATTAGGAAAAGAAATTTTTTTATTCGAGTTACTTACAGCTGCTCAGTTATAAATCCAACTCTGCTTTTATCTTCACACAAAAGGAATATGTCTTATCTTTTTGGCTTGATGGCATTTTTTTAAGCATAGCTAATCATTAATAGCGTATTTAATCGAATTCCGGCGCATTGCGCCTTAAAATTAAAAACCGAATGCATCACAAATCTTACAAATGGATACACATATAAAATATATTGACCAACTCCAAAGTACTTATTTCAATATACAGCTGCTTTTGGAAATAGTGACAGAAAAAAAATACCATACTGTGTTTTTCTGAAATTAATTATTTCTTTATAAATAATCTTTTATGAAAGTAGTCTTACATTACAAATTACACACGTTTCTTTAAAATGATGAGTCCATGAGTTTGGCTTCCGACTGCCTTACTGCATCAACTTTCTCCCAACCGGAGACAGTTAATTCATATATGAGGATATGAAACCTCTGGTATGGTGGTTGATTCTCGTCAACCGGGTGTGAATATAGAAATGGTGGGGGTCAGCTAGCTCTTACCGATGATGGGGCGGGCTTCCCAAGGGGAGGTTTGTACTGTGGCCAGTGATGGCCCTTGAAACTCAACAATATTTCCAGCCAGTGCTATTGTGGCGGTTCAGTCAATCAGATAAATACAGGTGCCTTAGTGGCCAGTTATTGTAACTGAATAGACTTCTGTATTCAAAGAGCAAGTAAGGTTCATCTATTTTCCTCACTGTAAGCTGCTGATTAGCCGTCTGATAATCCCTTAGGGAATTTTCAAAGGGAAGTTCATCAACGACGCAAAGCTAGCTGCGCAGTAGAGAAGAATTCGGTTAGACCTTTAAGTGTGGTCTATGTTTGTTCGTGTCACGTCTTTACCGTTAAATGTGTGTTAAAATTTTGTAAATAAATTATTTCTGCCATAATGATTGCCTATGTACTGGGCCCTAGTATAAAAACTAGTCACTAGTTATCAAAAAACATGAATTGTTTGATGAAATTTATTTAAAAAAAATTACTAATCGGACAAAAAGTTTCGAAATAAGAGAATTTGAATTACTTGTCTTAAATCATTTTCGCTGCAAAACTGATTAATACTGGCTAGTAAGGTTAGATAACAATTTGAGTTCCGTTTGGTCTTCTTATATTTTTCCTTCAAAAAAGAAAAGCTCATTTATATTTTATCATCATTGGATCTTGAATTATCTAAATCTTCCTCCTCTTCTGCCTTTTATTATGATGCCACTGCTCAGAGGATAAAAATGGTGAGAATTAAAGAAAAATAAAAAGATACAAATGTAATGATGTAAGCATTATCCGCTGGTTTAACTTTTACGATGTCACAAAATCGTTTAAATACCCTTTGTAGAAGTAATACTTTGCTGTCTGAGTATTTTAAACTGTATTTCCCTCTTGCACTAAGAATAGAAAATGAGCAACAAGTTGGCTATGAAACAGTAGTTTGATATTATATATTTTTATGTCAAAACAAAATTCTCTCATCTTAAGGTAAGGCGATTCCTTGAAGCGTAATTTCAAAGTACATCTTCTCTCATGACAGGTTGTCCTTATTTCAATGATAACAAGGGTAATTTGAAATAGTACAAACTGTTTATAGTTCCTATCAAAGAAAAATCAACACTAAATTATATTCTTTCTGATGGCACATGTTTCTGTCTGTCGGACCACTTTCCTCAAACTCATTTTAGTTCATTGAGGAACGTCGTCATCGCTCGGACACATTCGGTTTTATTCGAGAAATCCGTTTCCGATGATAAAAGCGGGCTTGCTGCTGTTCCTCTTGGCCAGGCTCATGACTTCCCTCGAAGTCAAGAAAGGAATCCTCTCTCCTTTTGGCCCACCGACGAGAAGGACGGAGTCTCCAAAATTGACCACGCTCTGTGACAAGAAAACAAAAGAATTATTTTAATTGCTATGAGGGTTTTCATCTCATTTTAAACATTTTTACTTTCATCGTCAAAGTTGTGTTTGTTTGTTTGTTTTTTCCTCCAAAAATTTGTTTTAGAAGAGTGAGTGATTTGCCTCCAACTTTATAGAATATATTAAGTGCTTGCGTGTATTTTAATCAGCGAGATGGATTGGTAAACATAGAACAGTGATTCTGGATTTTACCAATTTATTATTACTTTATTTTTATAACTGAAAGTTTTCCGTTTAATATTGTTGAGTTATTCAGTGATTAAAGAGACCATTTATGGAACGCGCCAAATTGCATTTTCGACAATCATCACCTTTTTTGTTTGATTTGAAGAAATCTGCAGTCGAAGCCCATCGGGCACTTTTAGGAACTTATGATGCTGCTGCTCTGTTATATTCCACTTGTCAATTTTGGTTTCAAAGATTTAAGAGGAGTGGTTTCGAACAGGTCAGTGACAAAGAAAGGTTTAGAGGACCAAAAAAAAAAAAAATTGAAGATAATTAATTGCAATATTTGTTAGACGAAAATGGGAAAAAGTTGTGAAAAATGATGGTAAATATTTTGATTGAAATATATTGTACCAATTTTTCTTAAAAGGTGACTTTTTAAAAAGAAAAAAAATGATCAAAATATGTGCAAGATCCTAACTTTAGGAAATATTCCCGTTTTTCCTCAATATTTTAATTTCTATTCCATGAAGAAAATAACATAAACTAAAAGATAGAAAACTCAGGTTCGAGTACATCCGGTGGACTAGAAAGTACCTCTAATAAAGTAACTATGTCGAATTTCTTGAAATCGGTTACAGGGCCCTTAGCGGCGAAATAAGAAAGTTACAAAAATACTTAAAAAATAAAGGAGAGCGCCACAATGTTTAGTTAGAAAAAATTTACGCTATACAAATAATGTTGTCGTTTTTCTGATGGCACTTGTAATGGACAAGACCTGCTGACGAAGTCAACTATATACAAATAATAAAAACACTTACTCCGCAAAATGTTGCAAATTTTCATGGAGTATCTTATATCTATTTATTTCAATGAAAATTGGCGATAAAGTAAAGCCTCATTTAATAAAATTTCGGAATCGAAGAATTTTATGTTTGAGACCGAATTCCATTAAAGAAAATGCGAGTAAAAGGGCTTGGTTCACCTCTAATCCGAAGATCGGCAGCCTGGCCAAGGGGTGCTAACCTCCCGCTAGTATGGAAGCTTGGAGAGAGAGGTAGAAGCTCAGATGTCCGCTTCGTTATATGACAGTGGTTCAACATTATGATATCCGTCCAAAAATAGAAATAGTGTTGCTTTAAACCGGGTAGTTAATATAACTTAACTGACTATAGTTCAAAGCGGAAGTTAAATATACTTCTTTTAAGAGATAAAAAAAAAATTATTATCTTAAAACCGCCTTTTTTTAAAGGAAATTTAGTCCCCCCTTTTTTTGCTTAATTTATTTCGTTAAAAGTCTTGTTTTATAGCAACACTAGGGCTATTTAGGGATGGACAGAAATTTCGAACCATGATAAGATGACGAGAAAGATACCTGAGAATCCCTCCCCCCCTCTCCAAACCTTTTCACCGCACCAGCGCGAGGAATTTCGGCACCGATGGATTTAGCATGCACAAGCCCCGTTAATACGAAGATTATTCAATGAAATCGCAGGACTAGATCTTACTACCTGGGCGGTCCTTCTTCTAGGAGCATACCCTCATAGATAAACGTAAAATGCAATTATAGTAAGCAGTGAGAACCTTACTTCTATACCTATTTTCTTTACTCTCTTCTAATTAAAGTACAAAACAAGAAATTCTGACCTACTTTTAAGGGTTTTTTTTCCCACGATTTAGTCTCCTTGGTGATACCGAGAAATAAACAATCCGATTACCGATCGCGTGTGTTGCCAATAAAAAAAACTAATGAAAAGCTATTGTTGATATCACCTTCAATCCTCGTTCGATTTTTCCTAATTTATTTGTTAAAAGTTTCTAAAAGGCTGATCAATAATGAAATAAACACGTTTCATCCATTTTTGCTCTTTTTATTGAATATTTTTTCGTAAATGGAAATTTTATCCTGATCAATCCGTTATTCGTCTGGCAAAATCACATGAAAAATGCAATTCGACACGTCATCGAATACAGGACAGAATCTTGTTACTATCTCGTCTAAGAGGTATACAAAAAAAAAAAAAAAAAGGTATTGTCATCGGCAAAAAATTTGGACTTGATATTACGATTAAACGTTTTGATTACGTTTTAGACCTTTCTAAGTCCAAAAGAAACACACATTTCTGAAATTTTATCTGTATATGCATGTATAAACACGATAGCACATTTACTCTTTGAGGTAGAAAGTTGAAATTTCACATGCGTTATTTACAACGAATTTGCATCCTAAGGGTAGCTCATCTTCCTCGTATAGCCATATCCCAACGACCCTCGAATCTTCATGAGGAGCTCATGTTCCCCGTTTACCCTCTCTTGCGGTTTTCTGAGATCCTTTGATGCGTGTCCACTTTACCGACAATTTGTTTGTAAACTGGATAAACATCAAAGCAAAGAACCAAGCACTTACTAAATGAGATAAATTAACTCTTTCGTGCAAAGAAAATTTGAAAGCAGGAAAATTTAACACTTTTTACCATCAGATTTATTGTCCCCCCCCGAAGGGCACCTCGAAATGAGAGTGAGAAGCTTCCGGTGTGGTGGTTGGTTCTCGCCTTCTCGGAAAGTACATGAAAAAATGGGTTTCTGGTTCCTCCCATCGAGGACGAGAAGTGCTTCTTAAAGGGCCGGATGTACCAAACCCACCTATGTCTGCAGGTGGTTGCGGTTGTACAGTGGACGGCGATGGCCCTTGGAACTCAACTACAGTTCCCACCTATGTTGCAGTTGAGGCGTTTTGATCATTCTATATTATTTATCCGTGTGTCTTTGGATGGATCAGAGAGTCAGTGATATGACTAATTATCATATTTATTATTATAATTCTAAAACTTAATTAACTTTTAATTTCAGATTTTCGCAATCACTATTTTGGAAACCAATATATACGTGCTATCCAGCAAAGGAAATATTTGATTTTGATTTTCATTGATCTAAATCAAAAGATCTGAATTTTTTCTAATTTTCATTCCAATAATGACATTTATAAATCAATTATGATTTTTTACTTCCGCATATATTTAGTAGAGAGAAAATACAGTAATCGTCATAAAATTCGAACTCTAGATTTTGACAAATCTCCGTGTGCTATACCTCTCTGAGTTAAAAACAAACAAACACATTTTTGAAAAATATCCGTCGGTCGGTCTGTTTCAAAGATAAATCAAAAGTGCTTTAAGTCAGAAGAATGAAATTTTTATAAGGCTTTTACTCTAAATTTGTAGATTTCTATCAAATTTTTGGTAAAATCTGTTCAGTGGAATGACGGCTGTTTGAATATGTTAACACGATAACTACAAAATAAAGAGAACTAGATAGATGACATTCGGTACACATGTTTAATATGTTTAATGTGGACACCTGTCAAATTTTGAGCTAAAACAAACCACTGGTTGATTGTCTGTCAGTCTGTACTTTCAGAAATAAGTTAGCCGGCATCCTGGCACAGAAATAGCTCGTCTCCTTGTGATCTGGCCGTTCCGGATTCGAGGGCAGGGTTGTTCTTCTGTGAATCACCAAATAACTCCCCAAGAATGACATGATAGATTCAGTAAAAATACTAAATTTATGCCAAATGTTAATATTTGTAATTACTGTTCGCAATACCATGGTTCGCAAGGTGTTCTCTGGTATGACAAGTGTATTAAAGAGTATGCGAGAAAGTTGTGTGGAAACCATCCCACTGGTTATTTATTACTGAAAAATTCACATTCATTTGAGGTGAGGTGCTCCTTAGTGACATTCTGCTTTTTTAATAACGCAATATTTATTTATATTTTGTTGATGATTAAATGCTTTGTCGGCTGCCAACAGTTTAATTTGAAAGCAAAATTTATACAAACAAGACAGTTTTCTGAGAGCTCTTTGCCTATAGATCTTGGGAATTTGGGAAAATTCTCACACTAAAATTTTCTTCTCTATTTGGCTGTGCTATTTTGATGTTAAACGGCTAGAAGTCAATTCAAGAAGAGCTGCTTACTATCAGCATCTCCTCTGTAACGACATTGTATTGTATACATTAAATGATGGATGATGTGAGTAAGATATGCAAACAGTAAACATTTTTTTTACATTGTGGAGGAATTCAAAGAATGCAGAATAGGAAGCTACGTAGAGCCACTGAATTAAAGACAGGCCTAGGGGAAAATTAATTTAAAAATACTGTTGGCTTATTTACCAAGTAAATAATTTTTTAAAATATAAGCTATTACGATAATATTAATACTTTGACAAATATAATTATTCAGGGAAAAGACAGGTTGAATTTTTAATTTCTTTTTATTCCATCTCGAGAGGCACGCATTATGTACTATCAGAGCTAACACAAAAACGGACGAAGGTCACAAAGACATAAAAATCGTAAAAAGGGCATAAAGGGAGCGAAATCAATTTAACTGGTCTTATATACCAGGATATTTTCATGAATCTGACCCGAGTCGAATTTTGACAGGAATTCTCATAAGTGTTGACCTAGAAAAAGAGAATCGCAGGAATCCCCCAAAAGAATCTGTTTACATTATCGATCACTAGTGGATCTGTATCACTATAGATCTATATCACGCGTATCTTTAAAACGCTTCATTTGATTCATAAATAGAAAAGGGGAAATAGGACCAGGAAATAAGAAAACATTTTAGAATGAATTTACTCTAAGCTAAAGTAAGACAAAATATTGGAAATTAATTATAATTGAAATTAGAGTTTAAAATATCATTACACACACACACACACACAAACACACACACACACACACACACACATTGACATGTGGCTACACATGATTTGGGTAAACATATCAGAGATAGAGTGGTGGTTATGATTTTGGAATCCGATGCATTTTTTTCATGTTCCATCCGGCGTTTGCAATTCAATTAGGTTTCGCTTATAACTTAATACAAGCCACTTTTATTTACAATTGTACAAAAAAAAATGTATGGTGAAGCTCGGTTTTTCAAGTACTGTTCACGTAATATTTGCAGCATTTATTAAAAAAAGAAGAAAAGAAATAGTCAGCGTTCATTTATTTAGTATTGTATACAAATGTGAATAGATTATAAACAGAAACATTTTTGAACTGCTCTAATATACGATTTCTTGGTTTCAGATATCAAATAGGAGTAATATTGGTTACCTGAATATGCATTAAATAATTATTTGTAGGACAAAAATATAAATTTATAAAATACAAAAAAATGACGATATGGCAATCTTAATATTTTATGAATTTACTAACAAAAAGTTTCGAATTTCTACAGTTTACTTGAAATTTTCATTAAAAAAGATCATTTGTAAACATACCTGCGTTCTGCGAAGGAAATCAATTCCAAGTGTGATATCTGCCATACTATTTTCCACTGAAAAATAGAAAAGAAAAAAGAAATTAACACAATTTTTTTTAAAAAAAACAAGCACACTTTTATTAGTATGCTAAAATGCTACATTTTTTTCTAATTTTTTTTTTCCTTTTCATCCTTAGTTTATAATTCAACATTATAAGTATTACAAAAATCCTGAAATCATTTTTTAGAACTATGTTACCAGAATACACCATGGTATAGATCAGACTTTAATTAAATCAATATACTAATTAACATTGAAATTCTGAAAATATTAAAATATTGTATTGAAAAATATGTGTAAAAAATATCAGGCTCTAATCTGTCAAAAAGAGACAAAATAAAAGACATCCTTTTTTGCAAACTAAATCTTATCAATAACAAAAAATCAAATGGCGTTGAGGTAATGGTGTTATATTTTATTCCCTTCTTAATATTTTATCTTAAAAGTATCATACTTGCACTAATGAACCTGTTATTGATCTTTTAGTCATTTAAGACCAATTAGATATATCTATATCCTTTTTGTATCTCTCTCTTGTAGCTACATCCCTAGATTGTGAGTGTAAAAACACTTATAAAATTTGATTTCTAAAAGCGTGACATCAACGTAAATAAATAAGATAATAAATAAAATAAAATGACACAATAAAAATAAAAAATAAAGTAAAATACAATTAAAAATATATAAGAAGAATTGAATAAAAGGAGCTGAATCTCATATTTAATTCAAAAAATCCATCATGTAAAAAAATTCAAACTCCACATTATTCCTTTGGAACATTTTCATGATATTCCACAGCAAATCTGAATACTCAGAACATTTCTAAGCATTGATTATAAATATTCGTTCGTTTAAGAATATAAATGCCTTGAATGAATCTATATCTACTTCTATATTATTAGCATTCTAAGTCCTTGATTATCCTTAAGAAGATAAGAACTTAAAAAGTATGTTTTATATTCGCAAATTAAAATAATATATTTTTTATCTTACTTTCCCGAATACGAAATATACTCAGAGAAAGAAGCGTAATTGTCAAAAACTTTGATCATCATATATGGAGATGCCTTCACGTTTTAAACCTCTCTGAGACCAAACAACGTATATTTTTTAAGAATTATTTCTGTATGTAAATATGATTACACAAAAACGTTTTCACTTTATGGAAGAAATGCGATATGTGACTCTGACACTAATTTTAATGCGCACTCTCTTATAAAGTAATTAAAATCCTTATCTCACTCATAAAAACTAAGGGCCAAAGACGTGAATGCCCCGAATGCTTTTATTCTTGTTACCAAGAGTCCCAGATATGACCTCTTTGTGTTTCGTATTGTAGATAAGAAAACCTAAAAAGAAGTACGACTTTGTTTTAGACCGGCTAAAACTCAAATTTGGCACAAAAACATGATTTTAGTTATTGGATCACTTACTAAATTTTATGTACCTGAAACATTGCTTTTTATGATACCTCGTATACGTGTATGAGAAAGTATAAATAGTTGAAATATTAATCCCTCTACGTATTTGGTTCATAATTTGATACAGATCTACATTTCAGATATTAAAACTGTATGTTCAATATTACCTATGAAACGCTTTACGTTTTGTCGTTAAATTGTGTCGCATGCAATCTGATAGGCAAATTGACTTAGGATAAATTTCTCTCAAAATTTGATAAAATTCTGTAAATTTGGTAAATGGATCCCAAACTATAATTCATCCACCATTTTTTTTTAGTTATCATGTTCACAAACAAATAGGTTTAATTCAAAAAATGTGTATTATTGATTCATTAACAAAACTTAGAATCGATAAAATTGGAAACACGAATTATCTTGGTGATTATAAGTGTTTTCTTTTTATATATTCCATATATAAGAAAATATAAAGGTTCCACTTCCAATAATTACTAATTATTTCCAAATTTGAATTTTTTTATGAAAAGCATTGAAAATGGCATGTTATTATTTCAATTATCTCTTGCCTGCAGATGTATGTCATCCATTGCAGTGATTTCGAAAAATGGTATCTAATCTTCAGGGGCTAATCAAACGCAGAATATCCCAAAATTGAGACTTCAAAGGAAAAACAGCTTTTATCGTGAGCGAAATTAGAAAGATTCGATTTGGCACGAAGCCCATTGGCTGACACTCAAATTTGAAATCTTGTTTCGATATGTTTTGGAAGAACAGTGGAGAATAATAGTTTCTGAAAATAGTAGATTTATCAATTTTTTCATCTTTAACTTGTTATTCTATTATCAGAAAAAATATTTAAGTATTTTTCCCTTGTATATTGTATATTTCGTTTGTTATTTTAATTCTTGTGCTTATATTCTAATCTTCTCGTTGTTTCTCTATTTTCAGTTGGACAATTTTAACTCCAGATCAATTAGAAACAAATTAATTTTTTTGCAATAAAATTTTGCTTTTTTTCTAATTAAAAATATGTCCTTCTCATTTAAATTGTATTATAATTATTTAATAGCTACAGCTATTCAAGGTAGAATTTATCCCTCTAAAGAAACTAAACTAAGTAAAATAGCCATGTTTTTCTACTTATTTAAATCATTAAAGATTTCTTAAATAAACAACTTAAATTTAAAATTTAGACAATAAAGGCAACTTAATTATTAAATTTTTAATTCTATTTATTTGTTCAATTTTTTAACAAAATTTTACATATAAAATGATTATTTGGGGGAATTTGGTTCATTTACTTAATATCACGCAAAATTATGTCTTAAAAACCGGAAAATCATTCAGATGCGATAAAGCCATATGAGAAAAAAATTTATGAACTTCTAAAATTCTTATTTTATTCAAATATAGTAGTAGTTGTTATTAGCAAAAATAGCTTCTCTGTCTGAAACATCTGCCTGAGATATTCAGCAGTAATCTATCTAGACTTTTTTAAATTTAAAGATTTATAACAAGTGACCAGAACAATTATCCGGTATTATGAAAACAGTTATTTTCAATATGATTATTCTAGGTGTATGTAAAAAGAAATACTTTTTTCTATAATTCTGTATAAGCAAATATTGGAAATTTCAATAGGAAAAGTAAATAATTGTCTAGGATCCATCAATCTATTGGGATTCCTAAACATTTAAGAATTTTACATGCGATAGTTTTAGGGTTTCCTAATTTTCTTTTTACATTTGATTTCTAAGGTGTTTGAATTTATTCATATTAAAAACAATAACTCTTTAAATTTCATAAGATTAATTGCAGTATCATACTCATATATATATATATATATATATATATATATCACAAATCAGTATGTGTCGGTTGATTTTACAGTTGTCTGATCATCTAACAAATCAGTTTACAATTTACAAATTTTGTATTAAAACATTTAAATTATATCAAAAGTTATATATTTTTCTTATTTTATTTATAAAAATTTAAATATTTAATTTTTTATTCAACGATTAATAAATCCAGCTCTTTTAGCAATAATCCTCATTTAGATGTTTTGTTGCACCAGTTTGTCATAATATTCATCACTAAAAAACTACTTATATAAAAATTAAATTAGAGTACACATTGCCTTATTTGAAAAAATTGTCTTATTTTGGAAAATGAGAAAAGAAAACGAATCCCGAAAATTACACTTCCTATGGCTCTTATATGATTTAAATGAGCTCTGTAATTAGCATAAGACAGCTCCACTATGCTGCTGGATATTCTGAATGCTTGGCGACATTGTAAAATATTGTGGCATTAACTTTGGGTTGCTAGGTGAAAGATCGACATTTGGCGTGAATTTCACTAAATCGAGCGAACGATCATTGGCGATTTTTTAAACCAATTTGTTGTTTTTATACGTTTTATGTACAGCATCAGAAAAACAAAGAATATATTTTGGATGCCTTCTTTCCTACCACTTAAAACTAAAGTTACTGCAATATATTATTATGGTAATGAACGCGCCGATTGGCTTGCCAAAGAAGCGGCAAAACTGGTTAACGTCATTTTTATGAGCATTCCAAAATCTTATTTAAAGAAGTCTTTAAAGATAAGGTTATATCTGAATGGAATAATCTATACCAAGCATCTACTAATGCGCAGCTCACGAAGGAACTTTTTCCATCCATACAGAGTCGTTTAAATGCTCACTACTTTGTGTCAAATTATAAGCTTATTCAGTTTCTGACTGGGCATGGAAACTTTAAAGCCTATTTAAAACGATTCAATTTGTCACAGACTGATAGGTGTTTGTGCTACAGTGGTGCAGTCCAGGATGCCAAGCACTTGATACCTGAATGCACTAAATTTTTTCACGAAAGATGTAAACTCAGGAATTGTCTTCTAAAGAGCAATATAACTTGGCCTCCTCATTTATCTGCATTTGTGCAGAATAAATCATCTTGCATTTCATTTTGTACTTATATTAATAGTATTTTTCCCCGTGTTATTTAAACTTCATTTCAGTGTGTTTGTCTAGAAATATTTGCATATATTCTTTGTAATGGTGTTTTGAATGTTCTATTTTATTTTATCATACTTCTTCAACTGTATTATAACATATACTACGTGTTTCTGCTAGTTTGTGTATTTAACTTGTGTATTTTCTTTCCCCATCTTTTTTATCTTTGCATTCGTGACTTTTATTTTCGAAATTCATCCTAATGTTAATTGTAAAATGACTTACATCTGTAAACCTTGTGGTATACTTGTTGGCACACAAGGAGTTTATACTTCGAGAACCAATCAA
>JAOUZG010029841.1:0-23461 GCA_026289955.1 Argiope argentata | reverse complement strand
ATATAATTAATACCACATAGATTTTTAGTTATTGCATTTACAATTATTAAAAAGTACATACCGAGAGATAGTTAATACTTGGATAAATTTGATTCCAAATGTGATGAAAATCTCCACTTTAAATGCAAAAAACATTTAAAAAAATATTAACCATTCCAGTCATTGTGTTTTTGAGTTATTGCCTTAGCATGCGTGCGAAATTACAAACGACAGATTGATTGGCAGATTTGATTCCAAATTTGATACAGATTTACATTGTTGTAACGTTTTGGGCCGGGGCTACTGGTGAGTTGGGCCGAAGACAAGCCAGGTCTTGGAGAAATAAAAATCTATTTATTTTCAGCTATAATACATATATATATTTTTCGCAAATACACTTTCTTGGTTAAATAGGTTACAGGATTCCACTAGAGAAAGTGCTGTGCCTCAAATAGTCAGGTAGTCTCTCTCTCGTAGATGAAGACGGAGGGTGGAGTTCTTGAAACTCCCGCAAGATCTGGCCCGAGGTTCGGGATTCTCTGCTTGTTGATCACCTGTTGGGGTTCGTAGAGCGTAAAGTGATGAACTGCTGGAAGAGCAACTCAGGAGGTAGCTGTTCAACTGGTTGGAGGTATTCCCAAAGCTCGGGTGAGCTTTCACACTTCAGACGAGACGCTGAAAGGTTCCGATGAACTCCACGTGGGCTCGGCTACAGGGTGAGGCGGCCTACGTACATTCCAAAATTCTCTCCTGAGAATTTTCCACAGAATTCCAAGTTGAATTCTCGCTCCAATCGCCAGCTGATGCTACTCGTCAGTCTCCTTCGTTAGTCTCCTCCGTCAGACTGCTTGTCAGTCTCCTTTTTCAGTCTGCCTTTTTCACACCGTTTTTATCTCCGTCTCAGGAACCGGCCCTTGGTGGCAAATGACCAATCAGCATCATTCTTGGTCTCTATCGTTGTTTCCCGTGAGAAAGCAATTTGCTATCTTCTCACCTATTATCTATATGACCGCCGCATCCGTTATCGGTGGTTGTTCTCGTGGGAAGCAATTTGATTCTACTTGTTATCTGTGCGGAAGCGTCACAGCCACCTATTATCTATATGACCGCCGCATCCGTTATCGATGGTTGTTCTCCTGGGAAGCAATTTGATTCTACTTGTTATTTATGCGGAAACGTCACATTGTGCTTACTAAACCTCTGTACCAAATTTTACCTACATAGTTTTCATACATTTTGTATCTATAGTGTTCATTTGAATTTAGATAGACTGACATCCTCTGAATGAATTTCTTCAAAAATTTGAAAGAAATCAACAAATTTCCTCCTTATATCGAATTTTATACTGGTTCAAATCGTTTTTTTTTTAAATTATCGTCTTCACAGACAGACATAATTAAAAAAATAATGTGTTTTTCGAATCCAGGGTGGCCTAAAATACGGGAATTCGTCTAATTTTGAGGATTACAACGTTTGCTAATGTGAATTTTTTGACTATTATAATACTATATCTTTTAAATAAAGAAAATTAAAGAAAAGCATTTAAATCCATGTAAATTGTTTGACGATTATTTTCGATTTATAAGATATATATTTTTATAATCGTTACATGATAATTCGAACATTCAGAACAATTAAAAAACAATTAGTGAGAAATCTCATATCATATATCTCATCATAATCGAAAATTTTCAATTTTATACCTTTAAAAAATCGTCTGAAAAATGACAATTTCGTGGCTATTTTCAATCGTCTATGAAATCTCAGTGGTTCTTAAAATATGCAGTAATTGGTGCAAAAGGCTTAGATTCTTTTTTTCCTCTCTGCTTGTAGAAAAATGGAAGGACGGAAAAGTATTGATGTTTTATTATTATAAAGAATTCGCTAATATTAACCTGGGCAATTAACTGACACGTTGCTAGAATTAAATCCATATGCCTGACACTGCACATTTCTCCAATAATGACTCACCAATATTAAACAAGGTCAACTTACAGGCCAGAACCTATGGTTATATCTCTATATTACTATTAGCTGTATGCGTATTACCGATAGTGACTCACCGATATTAAACTGGGCCACTTGCTGCCACGATCCTATGGTCAGATCTATGTACTTGACCTTGCCTTTCATTTCCGGTTGGTTGACTGCCAGAGGGTTGAACGCCTGAGACATGTCGGGGATGATCTGGTCCAGAACTCTGCAGAAATAATATGTATATATTAAAAGAAATAAATGTCCAGCTTTAAAATATTATAAACATTCAGTTATTTGCGTTTGATGAACTCAACTTGTTAAAAAGCTTGAAACACAAAGATTAAAATGATATCTGCTATGCATATTTCAATGTATCATGTTAGAACATCATTTCTTGAACGGCCAAGCACCACGTGCTCGTGCAAGTTAAATTATATTTTTATTCATTTTAATGGTTTCATTGAATCAGTCACTCTAATATTGCAAACGATCTGAAAAAAACTTTTGTCTCGCATTTATTGTTAAAAAAATATCACATTTCTTAGTTATTTATTTTTTTCATTTCATATAACCACGTACTCAAAATGACATTTTTCTGAGTTTTATTTTCAGTAGTCATTAACTTATTTTTTTAAATCATAGCTTTTATAAATGCAATGGCAACGCATTATTAAAAGCTGATTTTTTTTTAAAAAAATGCCCAGGCAGATAATAAAATTTGTTATTTTTCATTGACGGATTTTTGCTGACACCAAAAACCTCATTCCCAAAAACAACATCATGTTCAGACATGATAAAAAAGTAGTATAAGCGTACAAAGTATAAAATAAGTAAGTGTTCATATACATATTAATTTGTAAAGAAAACAAAATCAACCCATTGTAATTACTTCTGCATAGAAACGCCTATAAAAATTACCTTAGCTTCCGAGCAAATTCCATTGTTATTGTTGACACGGTCTCAGATGTGCTGATCAGGGCGTATCCTTCCACTCCATTGCACTGCATAGGAAAAAATTCAAAAAAGCATGAACGAATTAAAAATGCATAATTTAAGAAAACATAAATCTAAAGTTAACATTCGTAAATGAAAAGAAAACTCTGAAATGAAGCATGGTGTTTATAAAACCGTTGCTTTCATTGCGATGATTTTTTTTTTCAAGATTGTCAAATGCATTCACTTTAAAATTTGAATGTAAAATATTCCATTAACTATTTTTACTTTATCTCAATATATTGTTTATTGAAAATAAAAAATTAAAATTGATTCTGCGTTGTATCAAATATAATTTTATCTGAAATTATAATTGGATATTTTAAAAAATTTTTGATTATTTATCTAATTTATTTTAATTAAAATTTCAAAAATGTATTACAAATTGTGTATTGTTAGATCATATGCATATTAATGCAATGTAAATTTGCTCATTCGGAAGCATAGCGAAATAATGTACAATTTTCTTTATGTTTCATTAAATAATTTCGATCTTTATAGAAGAATGTCATATAGCCTTTAAGAGTTATTATAGAGCATGACGGTATAGAATCTTGAGATTCTATGTATTTGCTTTGGTTTAATTACATTAATATCTCATTTTAAAACAACTTAGCACTATTTTGGGATGGACCTCGTAACTTTGAATCTCTTTCCCGATGAAGAGAATGACACCTGAGACAGCATCCCTTTTCAAAATTTCCGCATCACAACCAGGATGACGTTTAGCCCAAACCGATTTTTCTTGAACCAGATTCAATTATATAGCGGTTCTTCGGTGGAATCAGGTTTCGAACCTGGAACCTGTCAGCCGCAAAGTCAGCACCTTACCTCCAGAACACCAGGACCTTATTGTATTTGGATTCATCAGAAATGGAAAGTCATGGTATATGGGTAAATCCAGTTTACCTTAAAAGTCCTGTGGTAACTGGGCACAAATACACTGCAGTGTATTAGACCATCCACGAGTTATTTAATTTGGTTGAGTTTACTGATTAATTCGGTCATAATTTTGGCCGATCATATTTATCGATTGCAGAGTTATGAACTGATTCCTTTTACCAGATGTTACCAGATTATTTTAGTTTTCAACACAATGACTGAATTTTGAAGAAGAACTCACCTCGCATCTTATTACAGGAGGCATGTGCATTCTTCCTAGACGAGAATCTTCGTCAAAAAGCGAGGCAGATAAATTCCCGAGATAGGAGTTCCGACGAGGAGTGCCCCCGTTTCTGACGGGGGATTCGGTTACAGCGTAAGTCTTGATTGGAGTTGTCTCGTAAGCCGAATGACCAGAACTAAGCTGAAAAAAAAGGGAGTAAATTGAGCTTATAATTCCAGATTTTTTACTAGTATTTCAAATTTTAGTAAATATTCTTCATACATTGTATAATTGAGCCAATAAATACATCGAATCATATTGAACTAGTTTATAGTATAAGATTATTTAAGTTGTGAGTGCATGAGCAAGAGCAATCAAGAAATGGTTTAAAAAGCCGGAAATTTAAAGTAAAATTTCTAGCCTTGTATAAATCGAAATACCGATTGCCTCATAGTTATATTCAATGTAACTTACTTGAGTAACCAACACATTTACCAATGCTCACACATTTTCTATATAATGGGTTGTGCAACAAACCATAATGGCATTGCGATGTTTTTTCACTTAATCTAATAATGCAAAACGCCGTTCTTGCGAATTTTGCTTACTCATAGAAAATAAGTGGGGGAAACATTAACCCTTTCATTACTAAAAGTGCATATACACCACACTAACCTTTTAAAATCAATAGTTCTAAATAAAAGTCGCCTTTTTCTCGATGAGGAAAGGGTGTATTTGACTATCATATTGTGCCCAATGTGGTTTTTCAAACATTTTTTTTAAAAAAATCGAATAGATTTGTCTTATGGAGAAGTCATTATCTTTATTTTCTACAATATTGCAAAGAAAACGATTTCAAAAGAGTCAATAAATGAGAGAAATTAAAAGACTCAAGATATGTCTCTTGGGGATAAACTATTTAATCAGTAAATATTTATTTATAAAAACAGAAAGATATTATTATTTAACTAGAATTTTAACCAAAACCAGCACGACTACTTAGTAAACTCGCCAATACTTTCTCTAACGCTCTCTAACAAACTTGTCATGTTAGACGTACACTTTGCATGCCATTGACATACAATAGTTACAAATTATTAACTTTTTGCATGAATTTAGCATTTTTACTGAATTTGTCACGTCGTCATTGAGGAGTTATTTAGGGATTAATCTTTAATTTTCGTATTATAGTATTCGAAAATCAAATCTGTGTTTTGGATATGCATTTCGCAACTGATTGAAACAAAAATGTGGCGCAGAGCAACATTTTAGTCACAAAATCACAGACTGAATATGATATATTTAAGTCACTTCGTTTTTGACGTATCGCGTTTACATATTTCTGATATTACAAATCGACAGGCAGTCAACTCTTTGCTGATTTTGTCCCAAACTTTGACAGGTGTTTACAATATATATACTAAATATGTGTACTGAATCTTATCTGTCTCTCTTCGTTTTGTAGTTATTTTGTTAAATCGTATTCGTATAACCAGACAGACGAACTTCCACTGAAATTTTTTTATTCAAAGTATTATAGAAATCTGAAAAATTTAAAGGCTGTATACGAAATTTCAACAGTCTAACTCAAAGCGTTTGGACAGATGGATGGACATTTTTCAAAAGTCTTATTTAACCCTTTGTGGTACATAGTCGAGTGTGACTTGACATTCAAGAGTGTGCATCATTTTGACGTTTTATTTATTTATTCTTCAAATTTAATTGTTAAAAACGCCTACATAATGGTTAAGAGATGTAGACTGCTTTTTCAAAGAAATTCGACTCAAAAGAATTAAATTCATTTATTTTTCATAGCAATAAGCAAATTTTTGTATTAGGTGAATAATTTTGCATCTAATTATTTTTCGGAGTGCAAAGTGTTAAGAATTCGGGAAGGTCTAAAGCCTGGAAATTTGTCAAATTCTCGAATGTGAATTTTTTTGGCGATAATTATACCTTCTATAGTATGTACGCTAGAAAGTAAAAACCAGGTTAAAAAGGAATTTTGATTTTCAAGAAAAAAAAGTGGTAAATCGTTTAATCATATCCACATAATGATGTAGGATACGATATGATTATGTAGTAGATCAGCATGGGATATAATAAAACTAGCAACTTCGTACAATGATATCATATTCATAAAGTCGTTAATGTCCATAAATCTTAAATTAACACAAATTTTAATTGCAACATCTGTTTCTTTTTTTTTCACTGAAATTAAATTCGAGAACTGTTTACCATTTTCTCTATTTAAAAAATTACCGTGTTCTTGTTTTGTGTCATAATGCAAGATGAAAACATTAACGTACCACTATGGTTTTTCCCAGAAGAATTGCAGAAGCTGTTCGAATAATGGCGCAAACGCGTCTTTTTTTTTTCAGAAGATTGTTTTAAATGTTTTTATACATCGATTTTTAAGATATTCAAGGTAAAAAAAATCAAAAAAGCCCCATAAACTAATTGTTACAATTCTTTCTTTTTAAAACTCAGATATCTCGTTAGGAAAAGGTTATAAAATATTATTACTCCGTGTTTTTTTGTAAGTTTGCCAAACTGCTGATTGGGCTCACATGGGTGGAAACTAAAGATCAATTGGTAATTATTAATTAACGGTGAAAGAATCAAAACATGAAATTGGCATAGCAACCTTTTGAGCGCGCTTTTAACTTATAGGGAGAAGAAAACAAACAACTGCTTATATAGTTAATATTAAAAGATGTCAAAATGATTGACATTTAAGATAAAAAAAATATCGCCAACGAATTCCTATTCCTTCATAGTTAATTAATAAATGCCGATCAATTAATAAAAGCAAAGAAATATTTATTAACAAGACCAATCAGAATGGTATCAGTATACTTTCCGAGATAGTAAAAAAAATTGTTTTCCAAGATAAAAGAAAAAAAAAAACCGTGGTTCACAATAGTCTCATGTTTTCACCAAACAATAGGTCTGATTACTCAAGATGTTTGATTTGATTTTCTCTACTTGGCTTTTAATCTAGAAATATTACTTAATCTTCTAATTTAGAACTTCTTCTCCACAACTGAAAAACTACATTCACTACAGCTGATGTTCTCAAATCAATACTCGTAATTTTAAGAACTAAATTAGCAAAAAGGTTTCATTAAAAATTTGAAATAAAAAGGAGAAAAAAATGGAATACAATGAATTCTGGTATCTTTTTACTTTAAAGTTGTTCTTTTTTTTAAAATACAAATTAACCTCAAAAACCTCTTTTTCTTGGGATTTTTGGGTCACGAGAGATCGATATTTTGACTTATTGTCAGACCTCTCACAAAAAATATCCCTGGTTTGATTATCTGCTTGAGGGTGACACTTGAAAAAGTCTTCAGGCCGGATTCATTGTATTATATTTTTTTCTCCTTTTGATTTCAAATTTTTAATGAAACCTTTTTGCTAATTTAGTTCTTCTTATTTGTGTTCTAGTTATAGCAGCATTGGCTCTCTCTAGATACAATGTTCTTTTAGATATGGTTTAGAATAATCTATTTAGGTAAATTAATATTTTTTGCAAATTATTTTTTTCTCGTAATTTTAAGGACTCTTTATATGTAACAAAATCTTAAAAAAAAAAAAACGATAAATACTTCGTAATTAATTACCAAATAATCACTGGGATATGGGCATCAGACTGCATTTTCACCAAAAAAAAGATAAAATCTTTATCGGTGGATATATTATTTTTCGATACACAATACACTACTCAAAACACGATCAATTTATTCTTACGCCGTATGTATAAAACATTATTTCAACTTAATTTGTAATCATTTTTTAATCTAACGGAAGAAAAGGATGTGATATTACAGATTAAAAAGGACATTTTTTATCATAAGTATAAAATTATACATTAACAACAAATTAAATTTTAATTTCATAAATATATCCAGATCAATTTAATCTTTTTGCTTGTTTCTTCTTGTCAAAGGAGAAAAATGTTGTCTTGATATAGTCAAAATGAAGATGCTTTGGCGATTCAGTTAGGTACTTATAGGTTTTAACGGGGACCAAAATAAAAAAAAATTCGCCAATTTGGCGATTTCAATGGGCAGACTATATAGCATGAGATTCGCATGTCCAAAATTTTTCATAATAACTAATAGTAATATAAATGATACTTGAATACATTTTTATAATTAGGGGAAATTTTTCCTTGACACTTTTGGGGCGCTGTTAAAACCTAATTGTACCTTCAGTTGTAATTATTTCCTTCACTTCATACTGAAAAGAAACTGTTTATAAATCCGCCCATGAAGAACAAGAAAAAGAAATATATTTCTGCCAATGCCAACTTACTCTTTCAGTGTCCGAGTTGTTGTTGTCCAGAGATTCAAGTGCGCTGGACTTTCCTCTATTCCTCCTCTGCTGTCGTCGGAGTGCGAGCAGGCGTATGTCCACTTCCCCATCACTCATTTTCGATGCACTTCCTCATCTTCGGACAATCGGTAGCCAGTGGCGCTCCAACTCTCATTTGACTCTCTTTCTCTCTCAGCATGCGAACCAGTTCAATCTGAAGACTGGCAGGAACCCTTTCAACCAAAAATAACACACATCACTCATCACATAAGAAAAAGATGAGTGGAATATACTTTAACGTACCAAATAATGTCATGTCACCAATCCAAAAACACAATGATTGCTTGGATAAAGAATACAGTTTATCAGTCACAAAGACTGATATGTTTAATTTAAAGTTTAGTCTGTTTATAATTTAACAGGAAAAATTAAGTTTTTTTTTTATCATGTGAGAACATGATGTTTTTTTTTTAATTTGAGGTTTTTGAGACCGCAAAATGCATTGGTAAAAAAATAATCTACTATCACTTTTGAGGTATCTATTTCTCGCTTTTAGACTTATTAGAAAATAAGGCAGAAAGCTCTCATATTTGGTGATTTTTTTACCAAAAATTCATTCAAAATAGAAATTTAATTTGTAATTAGAAATTTTACAAATGATAATTTGATAACATGATAACATTGTTACGTTTTTTTATTATTAAAATGTTTTTATCATGTAAGAATACGACATTGTATTGGCTTGAGGTTTTTGAAGCCACAAAATGAACGAGCAGAAAAATTGGCGATTTATCGCTTTTCGAGCATCGATTTTCCGCTTTTAGGGTGGTTAGACGGTGGTGGTAAAGGAGGTTGTCACATTTTGCAACTAATCACCAACAAAATTACAACTTGGCACGAATATCCGCCATGAACCCGATTCTCGATATATCGACGCGTGCGTATTCTGATAGTTACATGACTTTTTCGAAGCTGTTTAAATTGGTAAATGACTTAAATTCATTATGACAAACAATGCCTTAAAAATAATGATGTTCTCACTTGATAACATGAAATTTAAAATAGCAGATTCCAATTTCTTTTAAAGTTTTGAACAATTATTCAATCCAAAGAATCCATTTATTTAACTCTTATGGACATCAATAGTTCTGGATTCTTTGAATTCTGAGTGTAAAAATCTCTTCCACTAGCCGAACCTCTATTTATAATGAAGAATTTTGAAAGAGTTCACAAAATCTGTGACAATTCAAGAAAGTACCTGGTAATTTTTTTTTCATTTAATTAAACTGCAGATGTGTTAGCCACAGGAATAAAAAAGTAGTAGATTTCTAAAACATTTAAATCAAAGATTTTTTTAACATTTATTTATTTGAATAAAACTGATGAAATAGACACAAAATTTACTCTAGATACCAGTAGCATATTACATGGAGACTAGCAACTCCTCCTAAAGAAAAAGCTTTTCGTTTCTACAATTTTCGTTTCAGAACTTCTCACATCTTTGGTATTATGTTTGTCTGTAAATACAATCTCTACAAAAACTTTATAAGATCTTGAGCTAAACATATGAAACTGGTACATGGACTTACGATCGAATTTACATCTATTTGTAAAGTTTTTAAGGTTCAAATAATGTCTGTCTGTTTGCTACTAAAATAAAAATGAATTCGATAACCTCAAAATGTAAAGAGCATGATGAATAAAATATGGTACTCAGGTCTAACATCAAAATATATATTTCCTACCTAATTTTGAGCCAAATCTGTCAAATCGTCTGTTGGTTTTGTACTATCGTAAACGCAAAAATTTAAAAATAAGATTTAAAACAATGAAATTCGTTATATAATCTTTTGACTAAAATGTAGCTCCACTTCAAATTTTGACTACAATCAATCGGGAAAAAAGCTGTCCAAAATACACATTCGCAGGACCGATTCAGTAAAAATGCTAAATTTATATTTAAGATCCATATTTCGTATCTATTGCTCACCAATACTTTTCAAAAATTAATGATTTTGTGGCGCTACCATCATAAGCCAGTTAAAAACAGCCGGACACTGGTGATCACTTTTGTTGTATTACGCGGCTACGAATCCAAACGCCGTGGGTCCGATCCTACCAATTCAATCTCCACAACTTTCCACGATTTCTATGCGGTGGAAGAAAGATAAAACCTTTATTGAAGAACAGGTAAGGAAGTTTCGTGGAAAACACTGCTACTGTTTAATAATAGAATTTTGATGGAATATTTGAAGTTTATCTGCAATCGTGGTGAGGTTCAATAAATATTATTTCCCCATATTTGCCTTAAACTGATCGCGCTTCTTATGATTTTAAAAAAAGGGATATAAAGGGTGTGGGTATTAAAACACCATTTCCTACTTTTCATTGTTGAGATCTTAAAAAAAATATGTGGAAAAAGAAATAGGCTGAATCTAATTTGTGTGACTTTTATGAATGTATTATTTCGGGTTCAAATGAGCAAAATCAACAACAAAACTTTTTGTTCTTCCATTATAAAGCCGGAATTCCATTTCTGAAAGAAAATCATATTCCTTTTTTTTTCATTTGTAGTCTAAACTTTCGTAAGTCACGAACGAATCAAATTACGTAAAAGGAATTAACAGAACAATTCTTAATTTTCTGAAGAGAAAAAAAAAAACTTTCATTTTAATTAAAGTAATATATGAGAAAGCTTGTAATTCGTTTCCAGATTTCCTACTTTTAATATTTTTATTTTTATTTTTTCAGATCAGAGACAGGTAATATAGTGACTATTGCAAACACAGAAGTAATTTAAATGTAGTAATAATATAAGTATATATTTATTTTGATGATAAACTGAACATTGAGAATTCAATGTCTTTTTTTATTTGAGTTTACGTTGGAATGGTTCCTGGGAAAAGTTAAAAGGTACGTAAACTTATCGCGATCACGTGGTTATTAATTCCATGACCAGCCAAATGTATAATTGTAATTTATTGGTAATACTGAAAGTAACTCAATGTCAATGAGATGGTGCGATTTTCAATGATTTACAGTGGTTGTCCCAATGTTAAACCTGATTAGAAAATAAAAATCAATTAGGTAAAGTAAAGCATTGCCAAATACTTAAGATTTATAATATAAGAAGTAAGAAAATATATTTTTATAATGGCAGTCTTACTAGAAATAAAAGTGATTTTTGTGTCTGTTAAGTTCCTATCAAAATCTTTCTAAAAATAAATATGTTTACCGATACTAAATTCTTAGAGAGAAAGTTTTCATTCAAGTTTTTTAATTCAATCTTTACCTTATTCGACAAAAAGCTTCTTGATTTTGCCTCATTTTAAAGATTTATTTCAATCTAATCAGAATTGTATAAGATATTTTAGTGGCAAATGCTACCTTATCAATATAAGGTAGCATTTGGTCTTACTTTTTAAAGAAGTAAGTAAAAAATTGTAAAGATATTTTAGATCTAATGTATCATTCAATATGGGAATATGACATAAAATTACACACAACAACATATTATATATATATATATATAAATACAGAGAGATATATATGCCTTCAACCATCATTGTTGCAAACTTTAATCATTTCTAATCCTTTGAATAACAGAAAGTTTATACAGTAAATAGGGAAATTAAAAAAAAAAAGAGCAAGAATTGATATATTAAGTACCAAAATATATACCAAAAGTAACATATTAGGTTCCAAAATATAGACCAAGAATTACCATACATTAGACATAATTACTCTTGGGGGGAAAAAGAAGTATTAGAAATTCTTTTCCTATATTGTTTGCAAAAATAATTATGTTTACGATCTCCATAGCTATTAATAATTAAAGCATAATTTTTCATGTATTTCTCTGTCTAGTTATTCGTCTTCAACAAATAAGAAAACTGAGATTTAAAAAAAATACAAGAATTGATATATTAAGTACCAAAATATATACCAAAAGTACCATTATAAAATCCCCAAATATAGACCAAAAATTATCAGACTTTAATACCAAGATTCGCGAAATTAAATGGAAAAAATATATTTCATTTCTTATAATCACGTGCTCAAAATGACATTTTTCTAGGTTTCATTTGCTGTAGTCATTAACTTATTTTTTTAAAAATCAGAGCTTTTGTAAATGCAATGGCATCAAGTTATTAAAAGCTGATTTTTTTGGATGCTCGTGCAGATAATAAAATTTCAATTTTTCGCCTATGGATTTTTGTTGACGTCAAAGACCTCATCCCCAAAACAACATGTTCTGACATGATAATGAAGAAAGAATAATCTAAAGGAATGTTTTATTTTAAATTTAAAAAATAGAAATTTTAGAAGATAATACATTTGCATTGGTATTTCATTTTTCATGTCTTTAAATTTATTTGTTAAAATAGTAAATTCTGTTCAAAAATAAATTTCGATTCTGTTTAAATATCTTTATTTAATTTGCTTTATTTCAAGACTGTACTGATGGAATCTTCAACCAATTTTTCACATTTTAATGTATTAGAATTTTGAAATTTTCTTCTATTGCGGGCTGTCGATGAAAATAAGCTGTTTTAATATACTTACAAATTTATGATCTATTCATTTCATTAAAGTTTGATTCTTTACAAAAAGCACAATCTGTTAGTGAATTTGAGAAAAAGATCGATTGTTCATTATATTTATTATATTGAAGCGGTTTAAAATTAATGTCTGTTGAATAAAGGAAAATTTTGTGAGGCTCTTTTTTTATCAAATATAATCCACTAATTTTCACTGCCACCCAGTATTACCAGTAATTCAGATCATAAATGGAAAACTTTTAGAGTTTTCGAAGCTTGGCACTATTTAGTCATGTTTTTTGAGAAACCAGAAAATTAAATTAGTATTACGAATGTTTAATACATTATTAATTCAAGACTAACTGCAGAATTTCATTAAATTGAGAAAAAAATTGTGTTCGTGATTTATTTTAAAGTGCCTCCTGATTTTGGCATCAGTATGATAACCCAAAGAATCACCAGTAGCTCTAGTAATTCCTTTGAACTAATATTTTGCATTATTGAGTTGTACTCTAGCTAGTTTGGAGACTTGACGTTGTTCTCATCTTCGCGATTAAAGAGCACATTAAAGCAGATTTCAACTCATAATATTTATTAAAATATATTATAAATTATAGATTAATAGTATAAATTAACCAAATTTTGATTTAAAATGCAAAATCACTTATCCTTTGGCACTACTTTTTCGCGCAGTTTTTAAATCATTCGATGGCGATTTTGAAAATTGAGCCAAACAGCAGATAATTCTGAACCAATTTTTTTAATTCGCCAATTAGTCGATTAATAGTAGAGAGTTTTTTATAAACTGCCATCATTAAATTATGAAGCTTTATTTAATCTTAATTTAAGGTTTTATTCAAGAAAATATAACTGAACTCATGAAATATACTATTCAATTTTAATTTTATTTGTATTTGACGAATTATATTTGTTCTCGCACTGTTAGATAATATGCAAAAAGTAAAATGTAAGTACAAAGACTTTATAACAGGTCACTTACTTGTCTAGAAATACTTTTGAGAAAAATCTAATTATTAACTACTTACCTTACAAACGATGTCTATCCATTTTTGGTAAAAAACGTTAAATAAACAGAAACTTGCAAAAATATTCTCTTTTCAGTTATAAATGTTTTTTCTGCCCAATGTTACGTCGACCCTTTTTCTGCATAATCGAGCATTTTGCACGTTCTTCGAAATTTTCCTGCGTGATGCCAAACGATTTTTTTTAACCAACGAAGCTTTAGCACGCAATCTCTAGTTCTGGCAATCGCCTTGGCAATGTTATCGTCTGCTTTGGAAAATGACGTTTATTCACAAATTCTAATCCTGCATCTACCTGTAATACTGTGTTATCTCTCTTTGGAATGCAGAGAGAACTGATATCAGAAAGTGCTACAATTTCTACCTGTGTAATTTACAACTGCAGTTTTTGAAGGCTAAAAAACAACAACGAGAAAATAAAACTAGTAGTTATAACGCAGCCCAATAATTTTGCTTTAAATTTTCGAAGCCAATTTATAAAGATTGCGTCAATTCTTTGCACAAATTTAGGGCATAATGAAATAAAATACATCTTTCAGAAATTAAAGGTGTGTAATAGATTTATATTAAACTTCGGACTTCTGTCAACGTAAAAATATATTCCTCCAAAAGGCATTGTAATTAGAAGTAATAAAAAATAAAAATCACACATACCTTTAAAATTAAAATTCATTCAAATAGTCAAAAAGATCTTATCTAAACAGAAAAAAAATTATATGATTTATAAGATAAAATATCCTTTTATTAATTGGAAAAAGGACATTTTTTTTAGTTGGGAAACAAGTCTCAAAAAGAATTCTGAATTAAACATCAATTTAGTTAGAAAACATTTACATTTTATTTCTTTGCAATTGTTTAGCTACAGATAGAAAGGGGAAATTTTTTTTTTTCTGTTTAGAGCAGAGACATAAAAAAATGATTCGTGTACACGACAAAAATAAATAAATACGGCTACTAATAATTACAATATGAAGCAGGATTAACTAATTTTTTTCTCTTAATGAAACCAAATAAAAATGCACGCAACTTGCGAAGTTTTTTTACACCTGTGTTGCCACTAACTTTCAAGAAATTATTAAAACCTTTTTTTTTCTTTCTTCCAATCACTTTCAACTTAATTACAATTTTAGATATTGTGTTTATCACTTCCGTTTTGCTTTAACATTTAATGAAAATATTAAATACATTTATCTCAGTGTAAGTTTTCATGAATAGAACGCCCTTCTATAGTCTGTAAATCCTTTCAAAACATTTTTTGCATTCAATTAAAAAATTTTTTAAATTACCCTTTGAACGATGTTAATATGTTTAGGCCATTTTCATTACTAGTACTAGTATTTCACCTTGGTAGGTTTTTCCATTGCTAATAAACAAGAATTGAAATTATTTCTGATTTTTCCCTGCTGCTTAAATTTAAATGTGATATATAATTTTAATAAAATTTTTGAAATTTTGTAATATGTGCAATAAAGCTTTTTCAAAATCACTCAATATGGAAATTTTTTTAAAATGTTCTCATTTTCAAATATTGTTATTGTTTCCCTATTAATTAGATGTATAAAGATATAAACAGAAAATTAGAAAATGCATAGCACAATGAACAGAACTATGTAATACTTTTAAAATATTATAAGTTATATGTCTGAGAACCTTTAAAATCCTTTGCTAAAGAATTCAGAAAAATCAAATGTCATGAAAAATTTAGTTAAAATTTTTAGTGGTTATTAAATTTGCTGAACAATGGTTAGAATTGAAGAAAAATAAATTAAAATAATAATTATTATAAATTTGGAAAAGGGACAACGCATTTTTGTGAATTTATTTTATCGATAATAGATTAAAACTATTCAATTAAATTAACTTTAATTTTGAAAAAAAAATGGAATTAAAATCCTTTAAAATAAATTTTATTTTCATAATTATTCATTCATTTTATTATTACATTATCTATTTGAGAAATATCGACTTTGGCTACAATTCGTCTCTGCTATTTTTAATATTCTGTTCTGCTATTATTGCTTACTTTTTCGCTATTAATTGGATATATTTTGCTATTAATTGATTACCAATTCTTCCAAGAATCGGTGCTCAAGAATTCCTCGAGATTTTATTCACAGAATAGAAGAACAAAAGGAAAATGATGAGACGCATGTGGAATGCACAATTTCGTTCCGCCAATAAGTACCTAATTGACTTTTTGTATAACTACAAAAAAGAACAATACGAACGTGTAAAGGTCAGCTGAAGGATGGCTGCTGTTGACCGACTGACCACTCGAATTCCCTCCGCCCTTCGTCTTGGTTTTATTAATAGTTTCGGCCACCAATCGATGGCCAGACGGCTCGTATGCTGGCCATCCCAAAGGAGGAAAGGGCGTTTGCTAGTTCGAAAATAAGTAAAGAACGTATTACCGGCGTGTTGCTTCATAAACACACATTCCTTTCTATTTATTTTTAGTTTTTTTGTCTTTTTTCGGGTCAGGAATTTTATTTCTATGTACATTTTTTTTCTTTTACAAAACTTTTATTTAGTCGGATTGTGATTTAATAAGTAATATTGCTCACCTAAAAACCTTATTGCTAATTGAAGATTACTATATACATTATTTGCAATAAATATTAAACAAAATGCTTTTAGAAAAAAAAAACTTATTTACATTATGCGATAATTATGCTTGAATTAATCTCTGAATCTTTACTTAAAATATAAACGTTTGGTAAATATGAAATTTGCATCTATTACAATTAAAATGTTTTATTGTTATATATCTTTTCTCACCATAATGAGAATAATTTATTGCATTCTCTCGAATAAGGATTTTTTTTTATTCTCTCACATAATTATACAAAAGGAAACTACTATATTGTTTTAACCTTACAATGCGTAGTACAAACATTTGACTACACATGTTTGCTTGTTTTTTCAATTTATGCTTCACATGATGGTTCTAAAGGGCGATTTAAATTATTTTTGATGAGCATTTGCAGGAAAGACAGATATATGACAATAAGGTATTAGATTTAAATTGGCAAGTAGGGAAAATACCAAGACGGATGTTGTATGAATAAATTTGCAGTTATTAAGATTGTTTTTGCGTTGTAAAGATATATTTGTAAAACGGATTTTTATTTTTGTTATGTGTTTTATCAGTGGCATATTGTTTACTTCCTAATGCATCCATTTAGCGCGTTTAATTTTTTAAAATAAAAAAAATTATTTTCAAAAATTATAAATAATATTCAAAAATTATATGCAATTACTCAAAACTCTTTTTTGTTAAAAAAAAAAGTCATACATTCTAGGGTTAAGAAATTTGTAGTCGAGATTTCGAGGAATGCCCATATTTTAGACCAGTCCGGGGTTCAAAAAATAAATTTTTAGAAATAGCTCTATATAGCTCTACGAGTCTGTGATTACGTTAATTAAAAAACGCATTGAACAATCATGATGATATTTTGTATGTATCAGCATCAAATTTATATATTTTTCTCAAAATTTGAACTAAAATACATCCATCTTTATCTGTTTGACTGTATGCATATAAACACAGTTACTCAAAAATTGTTATACAGATAAAATTTGGTATAAAAATGTATAATCCAAATAATAAAATTCTTTAAATTGTGGATTAAATAAGTTGGAAGGAGACAGTTTTTGGCAACAAATACAGTCCACGGTATTTGTAAATTCGCATGTGTCTGAAAATGTGAAGTCAAAAACAAATTGCTCAGATAAATAGCATTTGGCAAATGGTCATGTGGCAAAAATTTTAGAGCTGTGTCAAATTTTCATTTCAAAAGATAACATTTAGTATGTGGTCTTGTGGCCAAAATTGTAGAACTGCTTCAAATTTTTGTTCTTATAAGTAACATTTGGTATGTGGTCTTGTAGCCAAATTTATAGTTGTGCGTCAAATTTTCGTCACAATAGGCAACATTTGGTATGTGGTCTTAAGACCAAAATTGTAGTCTGTCAAATTTTCGTCCCAATAGATTACATTTGATATGTGGTCTTGTCAAATTTTTAGTACTGCATCAAATTTTCGTCCCAATAGGTAACGTTTAGCGTGTGGTCTTGTGACCAAAATTGTAGTACTGTGCCAAATTTTCGCCCCAATAGATGAAAAAGGAAGCTGATTAAAATGTATATTCAGTCCATTAAATTTCGGAATACGAAAGGCGCCATACTGCGACACAACATCCAGAAATTTGGGAGCTGAACACTCACACTTGCGGACTTCTGATACCATCTTGAGTTTTCTGTTCTCTTCCATATTAATTGCCTTATTCCCGCTGTACGGTCAAAGGATACAGAGAAGAATAGAAGGAAGGCGTAATTTTTTATAATAGGATAAAAGAGATAACAGAGATATAAAGTCTCCTGCTAGATTTTCAATCAAATCAAGATTTGTAGAATTATAAACAGAACATTCAACTCTGCATGACACACACAAAAAGTCTATATTGTCACCAGTTCACGCCAAGTTTTTTTGTCATCATAATTAGTAAGTGATCTAGAAGTTAGAAAACTGATACTTTATAAATAAAGGAAGGTAAATAGATGCTGTTACTATAGAGCTAATGGAAATAAAACTGTGCTTTTTTTTCAAACTTTTCTGCCTTTTTTTCAGAATAATAATTTATTGTTAGTCTGATTTATAAGCCAATACCAAAAAACCGGAATCTGACTCATGCAGGGGCATACGAGACAACTGCCCCATGTGCCCACAGCAGACCTCCCCCCCCCCTCCAAATTGGATAGAAAGTTTATTTTACTTTTCCTTCTTTGATTAACTTTTCTTAACTTTGCTTTTCCAAAAAAAAAAAAAAAAAGGACAGAAGCTTGGGGGAGGCAAAGAAGTTTTTATCCCAGGCACCAGTTAGGCTAAGTCGGACCCTGCAAAAAGTTTTCAGTTGATGAAGTGATATGTATAATAATATCATAGAAAATGTCGATGATTATCTTATTCTAAACGAATACTGATTTTATTTGATTTTAGTAGAACTTTCATTCTGCTGTTTGATATTCGCTGTTAACTTTAACAAACTAATTTTAAAATTCAATTTTTCATAAATCATTCTATCTTTTTAGTAACCTTGCATCTATTCAGCTCGATGATTACATTAACTTCTCTCATTGAGGCATAATAACAATAAAATGACTCGAAATATTTCATGTCCAATAGTAAACGAATTAAAACATATCAATAAAAAGAATTAATCTTTGAGCTCACTGGATTTATTTCCTAAATTACATATTATTTTGCTTACGAATTTCTCAGAAAAATGGTTGAAATGTAAAAATCAAATAAAATCCATTAGGATATAATCATGTCTTTCAATAAATAAACAAAAAAAATTATTCGCGTGCGCGTGTGTGTTTGCGTGCGTATTAAGATGATGAAATAATAATTTTTGTATCATTGTGATTCCGAAAACTACCGATGAAATGAAACAAAATGTTGTTAATTTTTTAATTAACTAATATTTAATTGAAATTTTAAAAAAAGTCATCCCGTGAAGTCCATTTTTTTTTCAATCATAAAGCTAAGCTAGGTATGCCTTGTATAACAAAAATCTAACGGTGTGTCCTGCAGAGCGACAACAGACATATACAAACATTCCTTTTTATTTTTAAGATAGAAATCCTCCATTCAGAAGAACTGCAAGTAAACGCATTTGCAACATTTTTCTTGGTACGACAGACTAATACTGCTTGGTTGAGTTTATTTGACAGAATGTAATTTTACAAAGAGTGATATTTCTTTTTGGTGTTAAAAATGAACTTTCTGTTTTGACAGCTGTCTTGAACGAAACGTGATTGATACATTGAACATTTCTAAGCCGCTACTTATATATAGGGAAAAGATTATAGGACAAAAAAATGGCATTATTAAAAAGATATTTTTCTCTAATTTTAAGATGATGCAAAGTTATTTTTGTACTGTCATAGTTTCAGAAGTTGTCACGAAAATACCAAACAATTAGAGCTCCACAGGACAGAGTATAAGACATAGTGTTGCCGAAATCGGCACAGTTATACTTTGAAGGGTGGAAATGTGTTCCTTGGCGGTGCTTTCTTTTGAAGTATTTCTGTTCACACGGGACATTCATGGCCTTATCCAAGGTCTACAACTTTATATGGGGAGAAAGAAGGTATATTTATTTGAGATTATGCGTGAAAGTTTAAGGGAAACAACTCCTAACGAATAACATGTTTGAATTTTCCAAGTGTTTTTATATGTGAACAGTAGATTTAATACATTTAATGTCAACAGAATAATTCTCCCCTAATTTTTCTAACATGCTTTCTAATAAAGGAATTTTTAAAATTCACAATCTCAAATTTTCAGGACAATCTATATTGGGTTAGAAATATGCATGAAGCTGGGGAAATTATTTTATACTTTTTTAAGTCTGTTTGAAAAATGTGATATATTTTTAGTACAATATTTAAATAATTATTCATTTAAGCATGTGATAAAGTTGTTGGAAAATTCACCTTCACTTCTTTCGATCTTCATAGATCCAACCCTGATGAAGTTGGAAAAAGAAATGAAAAAAAAAAAAAAGATACGATTATCTCTTAAAGATTTGGACAAAGGAAATCTACTTTTACCACCCGATAGCCAAAAGTATATCTTTAAAGAAATAAATCAGTAATAGTTATGAAACATTGATTTAAATAATAGTAACAGTGTATTATTACCAAGAATTAAACAAATCAAAAATAAAATTTCAACAAATGAAAAAATGATCCCAAATTGTAGGCATAGTAAAAAAATACCTTCAATTTTCCGAGCAAGTTAATAATGCTCTTAAAACTAGAGTCATGAAATGTCTTCTCCCAAAATAAAGGTACATTATGCAAATTCAAATGTAAATTAAACCTGAAGACTTATAGAAAAAAAAATTTAAGATAGGATAAAAGTTTTATCGTTATACTGGGCGAGTTTGACGGTCATTTGATTAGAGTAGATGAATGATTGCTAAAAACGTTAATTAAATATTGCGTAAATATTTTTAAACTTCAATTTTTGATAGTAATCTATCTTCTCTTAATTTAAAAACCTTACAACATCCATTTTATTGTGCTATACATTTGTCAAATTTTCTATTTAAATCTCTTTTATACATCCAACTTTATTTCAAGAAAGTCCAGAATTTCTTTTAAAAAAATGAGCGCTCTTTGTTTTTTTTGTGTGTGTAATGAATAATTAATTATAAATATTAATAAATAATCATCGTATAAATATAATAATTTTTAGTGAATAAATTCGTCATAATGCAAAATATTTTACTTTTTCCATCATGAGTATTCTCATCAACTGTGGTTATCTGTTTAAAATGAAACTTATTCAATATTTAGAAAAATTAATCGAATATTTACAGTTTGATCATCAACATTGAAAAGATAAACCATAAAAAAATATTTGCAGCTATATTAGAAGCAATTTAAATTTCACTTTACTAATAAAATATATTGTTGTGAAATCCACAGAAGATATTTAAAAAATATTATATAATGATCAAATATTATATAATGAAACAAATATCATTGAAAAGATTCGTTTTTTTAATGTCTAGAAGAATAAGAAATTATCTTTGTGTTACAATATTCTCTGAAATTATCGAAGAAAATACAAGAGTTCAAATTGATTTTTAATTAATTATTTCTAACTAATTAATTTTATTTCAAATAAAACTAAATTAACTAATTTATTTCTAATAAAATTTTCCAACAAGATCTTTTCAAAATACACACTTCCTCTCTTTAAAAGTATATATGCGTCAAATTTTATATCTCTAAAATATAATTTATGGTTTGCAGATCTCAAATACAAAGATTGAAACATTCAATTTCATTAACCCTTTGCCCTCCAATGGTGCCTTTGACTCACCATTCAAGATTGTGCATCATTTTGACATTTTATTTATTTATTTTTCAAATTTAATTGTTAAAAACACCTACATAATGGTTAAGAGATGTAGATTCAGTTTTCAAAGAAATTGGACTTAAAAGAATTATGTATACTTATTTTTCATAGCAATAAACAAATCTTTTTATTAGGTGAATAATTTTGCATCTAATTATTTATTGGAATGCAAAAGGTTAATAATAGCGATCAAATCATTGAGCAAGAAATGTCTATAAACAATATCAAAAACTGACTATGGTTCTCAAATGAAACACGAAGTTAGTTTTCAGCTTTTAAGAAATCTAAAAACATTTTTTTTTTCGCTTTAGAGAATGTATAAATAGAGCATTCAGGAAGACGTTTTTTCTCACCTGCTCCGATCGCCCGTTGTTGGTATTCCGCAAATCCCAGTAGCGTGTGCAACTGTCAAAGCGAGAACTGTGTCTGACAGTGAAATAAATAGGACCGCATGCCACCGTTGCTAGGCGACGCTGTGCTATTGAAAAGATGGAATGGGGAGACGGGGGAGGTGGAAGAGCTAACAGCACACCTGCGGGCTGTCGATAGTTTCGATTCGCACCGACTCCAAACAATGCGTAAAAACTGCGTGCCCCACTTTCACATATTAGCTATTAAATGGCAACATTGGAGAGGACCTTTCGTTTAGCGAGCGCTTTCTCTCTCCTTCAACTTCTTCTCCCCTCCCCCTTCTTTTTTTTTCAAATGTATTCGCTACAGGATTGGATTAAATTTTCAAAAACCCCTTGGGCAATATAAATATTTGAGTCCCCTTTTATTTATGCTCAATTACAAAAGGAGGTATATTTTTATTGATTTTAATTTAATCTTCAAATGAAACATTTATAAGGTGCAAATTTTCGCTTATTGAAATAGTAAAACTAATTTCCAGGGACGATTTGGCTTCAGTACATCACGTATAAAAAAAAAGAAGGTAAAATTAAAATGTAAAGGCTATTTTATTCAAAATAGTTAAAGGAAAAGCAAACAAAAATTATTTAACTTCGTAAAATATTTATTTTTAATCATTGGATCAGAAGTTTGTTTTTAAATTATAAAGGAACAAACACATTTTATTTTAGAATTATAGAAAAAAAATAACATAAAACTTATGCAAGAAAATTGTCAAAACAGTATTCCAAAACTTTAATGATATTTTACTTTAATTTGATTAAACTCTTTGAGCTCACTGTTTTCACAAATTCAATAAAAAAAATTTTAAAAATAAATTAAAATACCACAAAAAATGTCTTCACTTCAGGAAGAGGGGGAGATGTAGGTAGTTACCTACTTTGCATGTTCAATAACCCGACTTTGATTCGACTAGGCAAGCTTTCTGGATACTCAACTTATCCCATGAGTTATTTAAGCTGCACCCAAGGGTGCACCAAGAATCCAAGGGAAGAATTTAATTAAGTTCCTTAGGTAATAAAGGTCCTTTTTCAAATTTCTTGATTTCCAAAACGAATATCTTTACTGATTTTAATTTAATAACTATATAAACAGTTTATGAATATCCTAAGAATTCTATTAAAAATAGATCAAGATTGTTGATCTATTTTTAATA
>JAOUZG010029833.1:0-10780 GCA_026289955.1 Argiope argentata | reverse complement strand
TATATGTATTCAAACTTTTTTTAAAGTCTTTCTTTGGCTAAAAAAGCAAAATTCTTTTAGTTTAGAGATTTATTGAAAGATTTGTTTAACATTTTGTAGATTTTTTTAAAGAAATTTTTACCTATTTCTTCAATTAATTAATGAGTTATGTGCATATCCACTCTTTGATTATTCTAGTCTGAAAGACAAACAACATTGAGATTTTATTCTTTTCACAATATTAAGCATTACAATAGTTATAAATTATTTCCAAATAAAATTCTTATATGAATTCCCTTCTTCAGGAGCTATAATACAAAAGGAGAACCTATTTTGCCTAATTATATAGCAATAGATTTCAATTTATCATCATAAATTTGCATTACATTTTAATTAACGAGACTTTCCTGAGAAAAATCTTTCAAAAATAATACCCTTTAAAATTGCCTTTAAAAATAAATAACATTAAATTTTATATAAATACACATATAAAAATCAGTATAACTTCTTGAGAAATGGATAAAGAAAAAGGATCGAAATGGGTTTGTAAAGAAAAATGTTCAAGAATTAAGTATCTTAAAGTAAAAGGAATTCACATTTCTACAAACACTTGCTTTCTGAACGAAATCTCTTACTACAAAGACTTGATAATTTTAGAAATCCTTACTGTGTATGCCTTCAAAAAACAAAGGATAATAATGCAGGAGCATGCAAATAAAAATTATTATTACAATAGTTTGGATGGACTGCTGAAAAATATCAAATTAGATTGATAGTGAGAAAAGGTACTGCATTTCATGCCAAATGTGAAGCGAAAGCAGAAAATCCAAGAGACTAACTCACGGAAAAACACTTAGTTGTTGTTTGTTACTTGTGGCACTTGCCATGGACAAGCCCCCCGCTGATACAGCAGCAGATTTAAGCCGAAAGGAGCGTCTGATTTTTGAAGTAGCACCAACTAGGGCCAAGAGTACGACTCAGCTACACACTCGCCACATTTGCTTGCACAGCCCCTTTTTTACAGGGGGGGGGCACAGTCACATGTCTCACACAGAAGAACAACCACGCCCAAACCGGGAATTGATCCAGGACCCCCAGAACACGAGGAAGAAACGCTACCTCTGTGCCAGAAAGACGGCAAAACACTTGGAATCGGACAATACAAGCAGATAGAAATGCAATTAGAGAATACAAGTAGATAGATAGATAGACAACAGTAGACAGAAAGGTGCTTTTTCAAAAATACAATATCTCTTAAAAAATAAAAAGAAATAGCTCAACTCTGCGATTAGATAGAATCAACTTAATCGATTTCTTTTAACGTGAACGATTTACCTTTAATTGTTGAAAGAGAGTCTCTACAGGACGTGGAATTTTGTAGGAGATCTGAATATACGTTCTTATCAAAAATACTGCAAAAATTCTTGCATTTTCCAAAAGGTTTCCTTTTTTATTGCTAAAGTTGTCAAATTTGTTATTAATTCGGGGGGAGAGGTCATTGAATTGATATTTATTGAGCATTCGTTTAGAATATCTCTAAATCTTTCAGTTTCATAGTAATCAGTTTATTGCATTTTTTAAAGTTTCTAATGCTACCTTTATTAAGAAATCAATGTTGTAGTTTCGTAACAACACAGATTTAAAAAATAATATCCAGTGGTACTTATGAAAATGAAATCTTGCGTATTTAGATATCTAAAAGCGTTAAGAATGTTCTGTAGGTGGACCGATAGTTTAGGAATAAAATTTTAGATGATCCTGCTAATATCTAAGACAGTGCATTCTAATAAATAACATTTATAATGCTGAACAAAAATTATTTTATACCCATAAGTACCATACAAGTAGTTTTCAAAAATTGTCGTTAAAATCTTATCGATTTGTTAACGTTTTTTCTGGATAATATCGCATCGTACTGTCACATAAAATTCCCATCAGCATTCTAAAATAAAAATGTTTCATTCCATAAGGTTTTTCTGCAAATTTTTTCCTTCAATTTATATAAGGTTTTCAAAGTATTATTTTAAATATTCTACTTTAATATTATCTGTTGTTTCCAAATGCAGAGTTTCTGCAACTATCTATATGTTAATCTTACATACAATTATTAAGTAATTATTAGAAATAAAATTATATTAATATACAAATATATATTTATAAAATTATAAATATAATAATTTTAAAAATATGATAATTTTGTTGTAAAAAAATCGAAATTTTTTACTTCATTTATTAAAATAGGCCAATATTAATAGTAGGATTGTTGATTATTATAACGCCATTTTTTAATTCGTACTATTGGTTCACATTCTTCCTATATATACTGTTCAAATTTTCAATCGTCAATAAAATACTTTTTATTCATCTACTCAAATTCAAATACATCATTTAAATTTGTAGGAAATCTAGGCAAGATGTGAATACAATTTTTAAAAAATAATTATTTATTAAAAATAAAATGTAAGAATTTTATAATATTTTGTATGTAAACAGTTCAGCTTTGATCCAACAGATGGCGCCACAAAAATTTGATCACTTTTTCATTTAATATTAAATAATAATAAAAAATTTCTTTATTAGCCTAGGTTGGAATGGACTTCAGTTTTTTTTATAATACTTATTAAATTCTTTTTTAATTTTCTCTCATCAATATAGATTGTAGGAGATATTAATTTTCTAAAATGTGAATCGTATCTGAAAAGGTAATTGTTAGCAAATGTATTTATAAATGTAATTTTTTAGAGATAAGAAAAATAACCTACTGTTTTATTAATGTTCAGATTTACAACAGAAATACAATTACGATTTTAAAATAACTTAATGCAATTTACGTCCTTAAACGAATTAAATAAATAGCGTCAACGTATCTTGAACATTATTTATTTACCTGAACGGGTGTGTTCCGAAAAGGCTCCGTCGATGTCAACAGAAAATTTCATTTTTTATTCCCTTCATATCATCAATCCACCTGCTCTCGAATAAGACGCAAGCAACCCATGGTGTCATGAATAATGGCTTGTTTTATAAACCACTGAATAAGAAGATCGGCCGATTCATCAAAGTTACACGATGACTGATAGTGCCTTACGTCACCTACCCGGAAGATAGATTACACACAGGGATGTAAATGGACCTCTCTTATCTGGATGGTTCATTGAAATGTTTGAACTTTGTTGGGGGGAATTCTCTCCCATTTAAGGTAATAAGTAGTTTTTTTTTTAATGTTTGTTGAAGAATAATCTCCATGGATTTGATTTTAACTGGCAAAATGAAGACAGGATATGATTTATGAGCAGCAAAATGGTTTTTTAGATTTTCTGTGTTTGTAAGCCGCTGGAGATGAGATTTTTTCTACAATGCTGGTGTCGGCTTTAATTGAAATTAACGTTATTTTAATTTTTTAGATTTTAAACCTTGTTTCATAGACTAGATAATTTTTACTACTGATTAATTGATATTCATTCATTGGATTTATTCAGAGAAAAAATGTAATCAAATTCTTGCTCATGGTGTCTTCCTGTATATCCAAAAATATTTTAGTACTAATACTGAAAAATGAAATATTAAAAGAGCTTCGGTTTCCTATACAGAATTAGAATGCAGTTTAAAAAAATAATATAAATTTTAAAACAATTGTTATCGAAGTTTTAAAAATATATATAAGCAAATCATGTTAATCAAATTTTGAATTAGATCTCAAATATCTTAATAATTAATGGTTGAATTCCAAGAACACATCGATGTTTTAGGTTGAGGTTTACTAATTTTTAAATTAGGATTCTTTTGTTTTATAGTTTTATGTACTTTGATATTTGCTCAAAAAAATCGATCAAAATTTCATCCTGTGATATCTCAAATACTTACTTTTTTTAGATATAAACAATAGTATATAAAATATTTAGCAGATTTATAAATCATAATATAACAAAGAATGTTGAAAATATTTATACTTCCTCATTAAGATCAGAAATAAAACTTTCTTTGTGCATTTTTTAGCATATTATACATAAAAAATTAATTTTATAATATAGAAGGAATGATGTTATCAAAAAAATGTGTATTATCAATAATAATTGAATTTTGTAACGTTGTAAATTTGAAAAGTTAACTTAATTACAATATTCTTGAAGATATATTATTATGTAAGACTAGTAACTGTTCGTGATAATAAATAACGATGTAATTAGAATTAATTACACTTTGAATTATAATTAAATATATTTATTTACAGAAATTTGATAAGGAATTATATGATTGATTATATCTCCAAGGTTCAAGTACAGCAAAAAAGAAAAGTATTACGATATTAATTTTTGCTTGAAAACAATTTATTTACTATTTTGCCCATAAAGCATACATAGTTTGAAGTAAAAGGCTTTATCTGTGTTTTCTAAAAATTAATCTATTTTACTAACGCTTAATGTATAATATTTAATGTATAACGTTTAATGTATGTTATAAATGACCCAAACGTTTATAAATGATGAAGAGTAATCAAATTGCAGTCAATGATAGCAATCAAAACTCAGCCAATTCCATCGAAAAGGTTAATCATAACTAAAATGAATAGTTCGTGTCAGTTTGCCTTTTTGAGGGTTAAATAACTCCAATCAAAACCATCGAGCCTCATGTGCAGCATCAATGTTATAAAAGCACTTAAAACTAATTTTTCTGCCTCTTATTTCTCACCAAGAGTATCTGCAAAATACGGCACACATTAATATTCGCAGTGAATTGAATTCTTGATATTTTTCACATCCAATTGAATGCGACACCCAATTTATTCCACTGTTTTTTTTTTTATTCTTTTTCTTAACGGGGCGCTATTTTCTACTTCGGATGTTAATTGCCTTTGCGTGGGACCGCTTTTGAAGTGTCGAACTGCAACGGAAAGGTAGAACGACATAAAGGAAGCATCTCGAATTTAATGACACGTGCGAAAAAATCATTGCGGGTCCTCACAAAAGTTTCTCGAATACGGAAGCGATGGTTTTTTTCTTTCTGTGTCGTAATCCTTTTAGCATTAAATTACTTTTTGAGCCTTAATTATGGGCTAGGAACTTTTTCGAACTGCAATTGAGTTTCCGAAGTAAAACATAAGGATGTGTGTGGAATAGAAACAGAATTCGAAAATTGAAACGATATTTCTCGTCATTTCCTACGCAAATGATATTCAAACTTCAGTTATTTTCGTGTGTTTGTTTTCACGCTCAGTAAAGTTTGCTTTTATTTATGTTTCTTTTGGTAATTGAAATTGTTTACTCCCTTGAGAAATTTTTATGTATCAATGTGATTTGAATGTGATTTGATGATTGATGTGAAGAGAACTAAATATTACTTTATTTCATTTTACTTATCTGATATATTTTCATAACTTTACCCTTATTAATTTAGATACTTAAGTTAAGTAATCTTTTTTAATGATTTTTTTATTACTAAAGAAATTCTTTCCCTTGCTTCTCTGAATACCTTTGTTTTGCATATGATAAATATATTATTTGTTAAATTATTATTTTTTTACTAATTAACATTTTATTTTATTAAAGTTATATCTAAAAATTTAAAGTAGTTTAGGAAATTTAGAATATGTTGGTTTTAACCGTTTACAGAACAATTACTGGCATCTATGAAGCTCCAAATGTCAAATTCCGTTGATTTAAGGATTTCTGTTTTAAATTATTGAAAAATATTAATATTATTCTATTTTCAACTATATGTTGTTTTGGCTTTTTGGATAAAGGAAAAATGATTGTCCTTTGTTTGCATTTCAATCTGCAACTAAGGATTTCTTGTACTAATAAAAATGTTAAAATGTAAATTATCAATTTATCCCATCGTTGCAAAAGGAATATTTCAGATTGTTTAATTAAAAATAAGGAGAAAAACACGATTCAAAGATTTTATTTGTTATTAAAATTTTTGATGAACTAATATTTCTTTAGAAATTTATGTCAAAACTCATAATTTAAATTTTGTGTGAGATTTCGTAAAGAATATTTATAAATCAATTGTATGTCTTACAAAGAGAATAAAAAAAGTAATGCTTCATCATGTGAACAACTTTTTATTTCACAACTACTACTGGGAGTACCTCAAACATGAGGACGGGAAGTTCCTACATTTGAAGTGGGTCTCACCACCTAAATGGGAACATAAATGATATGGGGTTGTTAAGGATTAATTTCCATGGTAAAACTACCAATCAATGACATCATGCTTAATATCAAAATTCAATACTTTGAACAACCAATGGATACTTAAAATCAATACGAAATGCTAAAAGAAAAAATAATTATTTTTCTTCACTCGTTACTAGAACAAGAGAGAAGTAAGGATGAGTCATTACTGAAGCCCAGAGAGGTAAGGACAAGGATTGTCGAATTATTCTAATGATATGCAATCCTAATAATCGTGAGTTAGTAGCTATATATTGATGAAAAGCAGGATAATCATATCTACTGGACCAATTCGATACTCAAAACTGTTAAGGAGAGTGCTTGGTTTTCTTAAATTGTCAAAACACGCTAATGCCGAGTTCTTATTGCCTTGTAGCATTTGTTAGATCTATCTTGTCAACTAGAGGAAAACGGAAAGAAACAATAGGACCATTTATTAAATGATTTGTGAGCGAATAATTTATTCTTAAAAAAGGTTAAAATGAGATTTGCTATGCATATTTCAATGTATCATGTCAGAACATAATTTCTTGAACGGCCAAGCACCACGCACTCGTGCAGTTTAACCCTCTAAGCGTTTCCATTCTACGTGTGAAACTTCTGTAAAATGAAGGAAGCGGGACTAGTTTTCTGTCGCGAAAGCGTGTCGGTTTTCTACCAGAGATGTGTAGGAAGCGTTCACGGGTTTTCTTCCTTCCCCTCCTTTTCTTCATGGGAGGTCAACAAGCCTCGGGTATCAGCATATTACCACCTATTCAGGCCAAATTTTATTGCTTTCGTTTATTTTGTACGGCTACAAACGTCAGAGTGTTTCTGGGAATAGTGCATAGGTTGCTTTTTAACCCCGATTGCTGATAGCACTTTCTAAACTGTTACACAGTGTAAATATAAACAGATAGGTTTTCACTTAATTTTTGCTGGATATATTAAGTACAGAATCTTTCATCATAAATTCGGTCTTATTATACATATATTTTCAAAATTAGCAATTAATGAAGGATTAAAATTGTATTCATATCCTTTTATTATTATTCCAAATAAATTATTTTGTACAGAGCAATCAATAGTTGCAATATTGTAGCATTTGTCTAGAATTATAACTAAGCACGGATAGTTCAGTTAATCAGATACATATAAATAACAATATATAACAATTTTTTTAAAAGAACGGGCATCATATTCTATTATAATAAGAAATACAAATCAGCAATATGATTGAATATATGAAAATATATATAATTCTAGAAACATAATTGGCTACTTATGTATTAATGATCCGGGTTCTAAAATATCTCGTAGCAATTTTATCAAAATTCAATATTGTTTTTAATCATGATTTTTTATTGAAAAATTGTGGCTTTTCGCTCTTAAATGCCTTAAATAATGAAATTATAAAGCTCAAACGTCGTTAAATAAACCAAGGTAAATGCAGATTAATTGGCAACCGTATTAAAAATTTATTTTTGAAATTATAGAATATTCTGGTGATTTTAAAGTGTTTGTGAAATTTATTAAAATTATCGACATTTTTTGCGATTCCCCCCCCCCCCATTAATTTGCGTGCACGTTCAACGATACTGCTACCTTCAAAAATAATAATAGGCAGCTTGAGGAAGCAAACAAACGATTCTTTTAAAATATTATACTGAAATATTTTATTCCTCATAAATTTCGATATGTTTATAATGTTTAATATTCTTAAAAAAATACAATGGACATAAATTCATCTTCTAATTTTCGTCCATTCTGTAAAAGAAAACACTAATTATTTATTGCTATATTTGCTAGTTTTATCAAACAAGGTAATTCACAAAAGTTTCTGTTGCACTTACATTTTTTTTATAAAATTGACCGTGGAAAAGTAATTGATGTTTTAAATACATGAAATTAAACTTGTAAATCATGTGTTCGCATGTGTAACTTTGAAACTTTCCATTTTCTTTCTCTTATTAATGATCGCTAATAGTGAAGATAACAATCATTGAAAAGTTTTTTTATAACTATTCAGGTCGAAGGAAATAAAGGAATAAGCATCTTGTTTTGGTAGAAACTTCAACAATTCCACAAATGAATTAAGAAATTTTAATGTTTTAGAACTGTATTTGAAATTTTAATTGCTTATACGAAAAGATGTCTTTACTTTTGCCGATTATCTCCTTAGACATAGTAAACATATCAAACTATATAAATAAATGGATTTAATGAAGATATAGTGATAATAGTATTTCAGTGAAGTTGTGATGTATAAATTTTAGAAGTATTTGCCATCATAGTTTGAAAACTCTCGAAAACTGCCATAAAAAGTAATCGATTCCTTATTTAGAAGTAATAACTGGTGTAAGCCATTATTTTCAATTATGAAAGAAATATGCCCTGTTGTATCCAGAATCATTGACATTAATTAGTCTTGAATTGGTTTCGAAATGCACAAATATATGTATATATATTTAATTCCTTAAAGAAACTTTCGCGCACGACAAACCCTTATTATTTTTATAGTATCACAATAAACCGTATTCTAAAATATCTTATGATAGTTAACTTTCCTGGGAAATTATATAATATTTTTCATCTTCTGTTCTTTTTCTTCAATAAATCAATATTATGGTATTTGTGTTGACATCTGTTTTATGAAGATTTATGTCATAAGTGTTATGAGGATTTATGACATCATTGTTCAGAGAAATTCAAAATAAATCTAAAGCTGGCATTTAGTAAATAAATGAACTCAATATTAGAAGAAATTACTTATTATTATACATTTGTTCAGTAAGTATGAAGTTATCTTTTATTACAATTAAACAATTACTCTTTGGGAGTATTTGCTTTGGGAAAAAAGAATTCAGATTATAGAAATTTTATACTTACACAATATGCTCAGTTTTAAAACATTACGTCACAGTTTTATCAAAAGTTCATTTTAAATTGTAATCATACTTTTTGACAAAAGTTAATAATAGCATTGACTTAATACCCCAAACTTATCAAATTAAATGCTAATTAAAAAAAGCCTTTAATAAACAACGAGATTCAAATTTGTAAGCTAATTCATTAATTTATGGGGGTTTTTTCCCTTTTGTATCTGTCAAAGCATCTCAAGTGGATTTTTTTTCTTTATTGAAATTAAATTAAAGAAGTCGAATTGAGATATATAGTAAAATTTTATATTCCCAACAGCTAAAACAAATTAGGTCTCTTTTAAGGAATTAGAATTGATCATACATGGAAACTTTATGTAGAGATATTTCAATCCACACAAATTTAACTTAGTTTTAAATTCATGCCATCCTAAAAAAATAACTGACATTTCATGTAACTAATTAATTTTAGAAAATACAGAAGCTCTGTTATTGTTATTTAATTTTTTTTGTCTCGGCTTAAGAGAAAAATTAGTGCTTATTAATATAGATGAATAAATTATACAGTGATGTATGCAGAATTTTGTTGAGTAAAATGCATGCATTTGATCTTTTTTTTTTCTTTCAATCTTGATGAAAGACAATTTTCAATGCTGTTAAGTCGTATATGATAAATTTAAATTTATAGTGACTTCTTTTTTATGGAAATTAAGAAGTAAACTATTTCTATTTACAGAGAAATCCACATAACCTTATTTCCCATGGCATCAGAAAAGGAATTATAAATGAGTATTAAATAATATAGAGTTTAATTTTTAAATTATGAACTGAAACTGAAAAAAAAAACATTCTATGCATACTAAGGAAGTGGATGAAAACCAACTTTTGTACATTATTTATTAAGGGAACAACTTTAAATGTTAGCCATGAGCTAGTACAATCAAATAATTTATAATGTTTAACAATCTCAAAAATTCTTTTAAAAATCACAAAGATTGACATTACATAATAACATAATATTTCCCAATACGTAAATAATTACAAAAATTTACACTAAATAATCATTACAAAAAATTAAATCTAAATAATCATAGTAAAAAATTAAATCTATATAATCATTGTAAAATATTAAATCTAAATAATCATTATAAAAAATTTAATCTAAATAATCATTATAAAAATTTAAATCTAAATACTGTTAATTGTGGTCACATTGCTGTTATATTACACTAGTAGTCCCTGAAACAACACACAATATACTAATAAGAATGCATCTTGATCTTGCATACATTAACTAATGAATATTGTAGATGTTAAACATTTTGATGTGGGAAAAAACAACTTAATTCACCTTTTAATTTGGAAGTAGCAACGTAAGCAGTAATAACAATTTTAGAGTCTATCTTTAACAACATGGAATATTTTTTCTGGATTACTATAAGAAATGTAGCACATTAAACATATTATTATAAAATGAAAATATAAAGAAAAACATATAATTACAAATATCAAAAATCTTATATTTGCATGCTTCTTTTAATATCAAGCTGTTGTAAAAGGTATTGCACTATTTATAACAGAGACACAGTGTGATACCTTTCAAAACATGGAGCTGCACACAAACCAACATCGCAATCTTTGCATTCAAATCGTGTCTCTCTGCGAATGCGCTTTCCATTGTCGTTTTTTTGAAGACAGCATACTACACATTTTCGCACTGATTTTCTTTTTATAAAACTATCTTTTTGCACATATGAAGGAAAATGT
>JAOUZG010029826.1:0-11476 GCA_026289955.1 Argiope argentata | reverse complement strand
ATCACTCAGGAATGAGTGGTGATATATCATATATATATCACCACTCATTCCTGTTCATCCACTCAACTTCAAATACATTTTTTAACATGTAGTGGATGACACTCGATTTTAATACAGTTTTTCCAAATATTAATTCATTAATTAAACTTAATTAATTTTTAATACTTTAAATAGAGTTTTAACAATTCGTAATGAAAACTGAAATCAACAAGCAGTAGCTCAATCTGTAGAATGCGAGGGTTTCAGTATTTTTCACCTGAAGATGAAGAATGTGAGTTCAATTCTTGCAAAAATCAATAATTTTTTTGATAAGCTATTTATATTAATTGTAATTCTTTAATAAAAAGTAACTAAAATAAAATATTTCTTTGTTGATCTAAGTAAGAATTAACTTTAAAATTATTTTTATATTACCGGTTTAATTTTATGTTGGAATTCAAACTTTTTCACCAAAACATTCAGTCTAGTATGATTTTCCAATCAATAACTTTGGATTTTCATTTCTGCTTCTAATACGTAGTATACACTTTTTTTTATTTTAATAAAATTAAGAATGATGATAAAATTAATAATTATGATTCAATTGAATTCATGTTTTTCAACTGTATCAAATAGCAAAGATATTTTTAAAAAATACATTTCCTGATAGTAATTAATAGTCAAGAAAATCAATAATCTAGATGAACAAGTTTCTCGCCAAAGGCAGCTAATAATGAATATAGGCAAATTCAATTGAATTTCTGTACATTGAATATACTTTGCAATAAGAATACCCATATAATTGGATATATTTTGGACATACCTTGCAAATAAGAATTACCCATTTCTTTGTACTGCTAACAGAAAAAGAGAAGAAAAAAACTTAATACGAAATAAAATGTTAAACATAGAGTTAAAATGTATAACGACAATACAGATGACAATAAAAAATAAAGAATTCATTCGCGTTTATCAGACGTCAACTGTTATGAAATAACGGTTAAGAACTAAAATAATGTCGCTGCTTTCACGGTAAGTTCAAATAACTCTTAAAAAGAAAGAAAGAATAAGCACATTTTAGCATGCAAGCATTTTATCTTCTCTTCCTAATCAGCTTAGACTGCTTAGAAACCCTTGCAATTGCCTTCTAGGTATATTTGTTATAATAATATTCCATGGTGTATTTATTATCTTTCATTTCTTTTGTTGTTTTTTCTATGCTTTTATTTAATTTGATTCTTTTCTTATTTGTAATGATGAGATTTTTTAATAGATTTTTCAATAATTTCATTATGCATTAGAAATATGAAATTTTATACCCCTTTGTGACTATTTTCATGCACTTATTTCTGCACATTTCTTCTACAATCTTGATATACATTTTTTAACACATCTTTAATACGTTGTTTTGATTATTTCAGCACTTAATTGTTAGTTAACAAATAATTTAAACTAAATTTTGATTCCACTTTAATAAGAATGCTTATAGTGAATTTGAGGAAAAAAAATATTCCAGAATCATATGCTATTCAAAAATGATGAATGAGAAATTTAAGTTTAAAAGATAGAAAATAATTTTTATTAAAAATATTCTTTTTAAATAATAAAAATGTGTCTTTTAAAAACTTATTTTTTTGGTAAGCAGTTAATATTTCTAGGTTTTAGATCTAAAACAGATTAGCGATAATACAATGGATAAACATCTGACTTTTTGATTTATTGATTTAATTTTTTAACTGTATTTGCATCAATTGCTAATATATTTGATTTTACTTTAGTTCATTTACAGCTTCAATATCGATATACAAGCTGAAATTTAAAAAAATATAATTGATTTTTATTTTCTATTATTGTATTTGTAAATATTAAGATTTATATATTTAAAAAAGGTTTATTGAATGTAATTTATGAATTCGTAATAATTACATTTCTAATTTTTTCTCCTCGATACGTAAGCACAAATAATAATAATTTAAAAGAACTGACAACAGAATAAACAAGTTTTCACTCATGGAAAAACATTCATTCCTCGTGCCCATGCTGTTTATTTTTACTTTTTCACATTCAAAACGCTGAAATCTTCAAAAAATTTGATCTCGAGAGTTTGACGACGTGGAAATGTCTCAGATCTTCTTGAGTCCATGAAAACAATTTTTTAGAATATGAAATATCATGTGAGAACATGATGTTTTGGTGTCTCGGAAATAACAGGCAAAAAAATATTCGTTTTTTATTGGTAGATAGCGAGTCACTTGATCTGTGACATTTGAGGTTTATTTTGGCAGCATTGTTTGAAATATTTAATTAAAGTTATTATCAATTGCTTTTTGTTTGTCGTTTCTATGGAATGACGCCATCTTCCAGTTTGTTTACGATTTCTTACTTTAAATAATTAATCTCGTGCTCAAAAGATTATCGGGGTTTTTTCCCTGTAAACATGAAAATTCAAAAGTAATTTTGAGCTAAATAAATAAAATTTGAAATATGGTCTCTACTTCAAATTTACGTATCTCTATCGAATTTTAAACGAGGTATATTCGGACGAAGTAGGTCTGTCCGTTAGAGAATATTAGTTAACAAAACCAATAAAAACGATGAGAAATACATATATAAAATTAGGTATATGTATTTAACATCTAAAGTGTACATATATATATTTATCAAATTCAAAAACAACTCCGACAAAAAGATGATTTTTTTATCTGTATTTTCACAAACATTTAAACTCGATGCCTCTAAAATGCAATAAATTAAATATATGAAATATAATTTGTATTCTGCAACTTCAGTTGCAATTCTGGGTCACGTTTTAATTTCAATCGATTGAAAAGAAGGTATTCAAAATACACATTTGGATTGCAGATATTAAAGGTATTCCATCAATGAATCGCCTACGATCGTACTCTAGTCGGTTAATAAATATTATTTACCGATGGCATAAAATTAATAATGAACAAACAAGTTTAAATAGCATATAAGAAAGTTCCCTTGTGACCAGTCTCGCTTATTAATTTATGCATTCCAACACTTTTAATGACCATAACGAACCTTTACCGTATATTGTTGTTGCTTGTACGGTGAACGAATGTCTGATGGAATCTAAAGAATTCTTGGAATGAAGAGTCTGCCCCCTCCCACACATACAGGTACAATATATATGTGATGACATGATTTAAATTTGTGATTTCATGTTTAAATATGTGGTTCATGATTACTATTCCTAATATAACAATCATAATATTTTCTGCATCAAAATTAATCAATATTTTATGCCCAATAATGCTTTTTTTTCTTCGAATAACTAATATTTACGGAGGTGGCAATTAGACTTCAGCAGTTAAATACGAAGATTTTAGGGAATTACTTCCAAGGTTAAAAAAGGAATTTTTACAAATCCTCTAGATATTAGTATTTTCTATCAAGAGACCGTTATCCGCCTCTCGTGCTCCTATACTGTTTAAATGGGAGATTTCATGATGGGTCAGTCAATGAGGTTTTGTGTGTGCATGGGCGTGCGTGTGTGGGATCTTTTAAATATTCAAAATAGGCGTGAATGATGAAGATATAAACATTGTTTCGATTAATTATATCCTAAAATGTATTAGATCTTATTAAGACAAGAATTACAACTTGATTGAATGTCTTATTCTGTTCATGATCTTCAAAACCTGTAGTGCAAACATCTGTCAATAAAATCGTGATCTGTAATTAAACTGTTTTATTTTAGAAGTCTTCTGCATGTTGTATTTCTAAAACCATAATCCTCTCTAATTGCAGATCTGTGATCTCTTAAAATTTCCCTCAAGAAAGTATACGTTAGGTGTCGTTCGTGATAAGAAATTCAAATTATTCAATAATGAATTTTTGCATTCGTATAGAAAATATTGAGCAGTGTGTCATGAATATATTTTAATACTTAGTCAGTCAACTAATTCTTAATTTGGGAATGCAAAAAAAAAAATCAGTTTATTATAAAAAAAAAGTATGAATCTTAATTAGCGAAAAAACTTTCAGTCATAAAATTGTAAAATAGAAGGAATAACTATATTTAAAAATAGACAGAAACGTCGTGAAATGTCCTAATTGAATTATTTTCTTTCTGGAGCACTAACATCTGATTACATGGAAATTAGAGGCATAATAAAATATCGATAAAAGGTTGTTTTTCAGCCTTTATGCAAAAAATTATAAAGCATCTGAATTCTTAAGTTTTTAATGCAATTCTTAAGTAAGTTTATAAAAAATAATGCCTCTTTCCCTCTTTGTACCTAGAGAAACCTTGTTTACTGAACACAATTCGCTCCTGAATTTTCCTTGTAAATTAAAAAATTTATTACGTGCATTTACTTATATTTTTTCTTATACTCTTCATCGGTTATTACTTATTTTCCTCGTATGATTCCATGCTAAATAAGACAATCTCGTCGATTAAGAAGTTACGTTAAGCTTACTCAAATTCCTCGGAGTCGCATTCGATAACTTTAACCGGCCAAATGTGTCCTATGCAAAAATAAGAATTATTTCCAAACAAGCTGCTCAGCACAGATTAATACCAGAAATACAGAGCAATCCTGTATATAACGCCGAAATTTCTCCTCCTTATTCGTCTTGTGATATCTTCCTCTTTAAAAGAATCACATTTTAAAGTTTGTTTTGTTCATTATGCCATTCAATCGTCATGGAAGCGGTTATTAAATGAGGTATAAATGTACTTTAAAGTTTCAATAAACAAACTGAAAAATTACGAAACACGATAAAAGAATTTTAAAACTTCACCCATTATAAGGAGTCAGACATAGAAAAGCAAGAAAGTTTCGAGGACATCACATTTGCTGATTGTAGAATAATGTCTCTAATCGATTGATGTAATCATAAATTTCGATGAAGAAATGTTCCTTCTTATTTTTTAAACATATATTTTATTTATTTATTTATTTTTGAGGAATATAATTAAATTGCAAATGGAAATATTTCAGAAGCTTTTTTATGGAAACATTTTTTAATCCAATCGTTGCTTTTCAACTGAGCTGAACTGATGTGAATACAAATTCAATTTTGCGATGTTTTGAAATTTAAAGCACATGGTCTTCGAAGTTGTAAAGTATTGTATTGACTTATTATACATTTTTATTCAGTAAGTTCCCTCAGTTTTGTTTTTTACTTTAATAATATTCTGAATTAAACATATTTCTGAAGATTGTAATCTGAATATGTGTTTTTTCTATTATAAATGTTTGTCATTGTTACAGTTCTGAGCTCTTCTGATTATAGATTTGTGATTAAAAGTTTTGACGCATGAAATCTTTTTGAAAAGTTTAATTTTTAAATCAGCCGATCAACTGGTTTGGCCTATCTAATTAGTTATAAAATTCAAAAGCTGATTATTCTAATGATCATTGTTAAATGCAACAAATCAATAACTTCAGAATATAGCTATCTTAAAATGTTATATTTTTTTTTTGAAATTACATAATGAATTATTTATTTAAGCAAATGTATAAGATTCACATTTCAAACAAATGATTACTATAAGGTAAGTAAATAGAATACATATAAAATCTGAACTTTTTGGAGATTTTTCAAAATAGGAAATGATTTCATTATTTGCATATATTAAAAATCAGTAATCCTTACTAAGAACACCAATACATTTTTATCTTGCATGAGTTCGTAAATAATCTCTGTTTTTAGAAGTATAAAAAATTGATGTTACACATCACTTCTCTAAATTTGATGTTGCATTACTGAAGTAATTTGATTAAAAGTAAAAAAGGCATAATAAAGAGGTATTTAAAATAAAAAAAAAATGTCATGATTCATAAGAATCATGGCGTATCAAAAGATAATATAATGTATGTAAAAAATTATTTATTTTATTTTAAAATCTATTTAATTTATAAATTCATATTATATATTTTAAAAACATTTATGTGGGCTAAAAACTATTTAAATATTACTTTAATATAATGTTTCTTCACCTGTTCCTTCTTCTTTAATATAATGTTTTTTTCACCTATCACCTATTCTTTCTTCATCTGTTCTTTTCTTTGTGGTTTCTTAATTTAATTAATTGAAATACTTGTTTGGCTCTCCTCCCTCCCCAAAATCTGTGACATTTATGACATATAGAATAATAAAAATTTGCTATTAAAATATTATTAAAGGACTGTGTGTAATCAAGATTTTGATACTGTTACTACCAAAATATGTTATTCAGTTTCATTGTATGAATAACATTATAGATGCTGAAATGTTACCATATGTATATATTTGTAAAATTCTATTTATGGTTATCAAATCAGTTAATTTTTAGTTAATAATCATAAATATTTGCAGAAAATTAATGACTGAAGGTGTCTTTTAAATTTTCTATTAATATCTGTAGTTGGATTCCTCTTATGTAATTAAGTCTGGCTATTGTTATTTCTTTTTGTTTTACTAATCAATGGATAGTGTGATTATTTCAACGTTATGATCATTTTACCATTTAGTATCACACACAGGCTCCAAAAAAAAAAGAAAAAAAGTTGTTATATAGCTGGTTTTTTATTTAGTGATTTCCGCTTGCATTATAATCAACTACATACATATATATGTAAAAATAATTAGAAAATATTGCTATTTTTTATTGAAAACTTATATTAAAATTAGAAAGATTTTATTTTAAAACCAAGTGTTAAGTTGAAGAACTAGTTCCTCAATAGAATTTTATATCACTTATGATTTTAATTTCATGCTAAGATTAAATAGTTTTGTTATATGTCACATGCTATGTAGAATGAATATTAACAAATAAAAACTTTTAATTTATTCAATTTCTTTTACTTGGCTTGGTTTAGAATTGTGTAATCTTTCTGCTTTATTTTTATCTTATTTACATTGCTTTTTCACCACTTTCTGACTATTCAAAATAAAAAAGTAATCTAACTGAATTAAAAGTCATAAAATAAAGTTTCATTACAATTTGGGTATTAAAAAATTGTGACAGTGTTTATAGATTTGGTACAATATATATTCAAAACATTTTTAATTATAGTCATGAATAAGCTTTTAAAATGGGTTAGTAGGAAAACATTTTACTACCTTTTAAATCAGGTTTTAGCCATAAAATTGCATTAAACATTTTTCAAGTTAAAGAAAATCAGCTTTGGATCTCTCTTAGAATATAGATTTTTCTTCATATTGTGGAAAAAGCTCAATTTTCACCCATTATTAAAAACTTTTATAAGAACTATGACCTGTGGGAAATTCAATATGAGGAGGGAAGCATAAAAGTTTGGTAGAACTTTACTGTACGGTCACCCTTGGCGACTTTTTCAAAATCCCGCCAAAAGTCACCATTCTGGCGACTTCGAAGCGAGAACCAATGAAAACAGAGCATAGAAAATGGCTGAAAAGTTTCAGAGAGAAATAACGAACTTCTGGATTGTAACAAAATAAAAGTGCAAAGCTTTTATGGGTTATGTTAGGAAATAAGAAATGTAAGGCATATTAGCATCAAAAAATTAGAACACTCCTTTTAACATCATGTTCCTCTCCTTTCACCTTAGATTTACACCTCCATTCATAACCATCACTAACATCTTTCCTTGCAACCAATTTCATATCTTTATTACATTTCGGACATTCATACCTATTCGCAATCAACCCCGCTTTCATACAAAAATCAAACGTCTCTTTCCTTTCATCCAATCCATACAAATACCTTAAATTCACATGCTCATCATACCACATAACATCATTCTCCCCATGCAGCCATCACAATAAAATTCAAAGAACGTGGGAGCTAAGACAAAATCAACTTCACAATATATCACCGAAGTTCGAAATGGGGAAACTCAATTTCTGGGGAAATTCCAGTTTTCAGCAGGTTGCCAAAAAAAATTATTTATCGCCAAGGTTGCCAAAAAAAATTATTTATCGCCAACTTTTGAAAAAGTCGCCAAGGGTGACCGTACAGTAAAGCTGAGCCAAAAGTTTCTTCATGAAAGTTTCTGAAATTATTATTTTAAAAGGAAATTTGTTGGAAGTAGCATTTTGGATATTGCACTTTTTAAAATTATTATGGGAAAGTAAAATCTGTGTAATTGAAAAGTAAAAAAAAAAAAAAAAAAACTAAGTTTTAGTATTAATAGTTTTAGAATGCAGAGTTTTAGAATGTTATAGTCTAATGACAGTCAAGCTTTCATCTAAATAAAACTTATGATAAAGGTACTAAAATTAAAATATTTTTAGCAATGCATGTTTGAATAATGAATGTAATTTTTGAAATTTTTTTATAAACCTAAAAAGGGCTGGTAAATGATGTAAATATGAGGTCTGGTTACCTGTTCAAAAAATATATTAATGTAGGAGCACTGATAACCTTACTGATTTCTGGACTGTGTAATTTCTTGGATTATTTTAATCTTTTTAAGAAATATCTCATGGTGAAAGCTTATTATTATTATTATTTATTTATTTTTCAATTTTAGTGGGACAGAAATGTCAGTCGCAACTCGTTTGTTACAACTGAAGAATTTGAAAAAATAATTTAATTCTGGATATCAGTATATGACATAGAAAATTAAAGCAATGTTTTGGAGTCATCTGCAATCATTTTTGATAGTTTATTCTAGATTACTGTGGTTTGTTGTCAAATTAACTGCTGCTATGTGAGTAATGAAATAGAATCTACATCTCTTAAAAAGAAATAAACATTAATATGGTTTTTTTTTCTTTTTGAAAAGTAATTTGAAAGTATTTTATTATGAAAAGTATTCATTCTATTAAAGCAACTATTGATAATGTCATCCAAACAGTAAGCACTTGTTCAATTGGAGAAGTGGTCTCAAATATGTGAAATATATGAATTAGATGAAATAGTTTTCATTTTAAATTAGTTAATTATAAAATATCCCCTACCTTTTTTTTAGCTTAAATTGTGTTAATAAATAAATTCATTTTTGTATTTGTGTACGTAAAATTTTAAAACTGTTTTACATATTATTAATATTTTCAGAAATGTCTTTAATTTGTGTATCATTTATTTTCTTTTACAGATTAATTGCAATTATTTAAGGAAACTAAAAACATTCCAACATACCATGGAGGATTTTGAGGAAGGAAGTACAAGTCCATCATCTCCAGCAACAGTTTATGAAAAGTATAATTTTAAATTTCTGTTTTACTTTTCTTTTATTTGTAAAATTATAGTTTGATTATTAATGTGTTGTACATATAATAATCATTGATTATTTTATATCTTAAAATGCAATTTTCAAATTAACGTAATTTGTAGATTGTTGGCTGTTTTATTTATGAATTTTTCTCCTTAGTTTGTGTGCAACATGTGATAAACCTTCAAAGTATCGTTGTCCAAAATGTTCTACTTTTTCATGTTCCTTGGAATGTGTGAAAGTTCACAAAGAAGAAAGTGATTGTGATGGTGTTAGAGAAAAAACAGCTTATATACCATTAGAGGAATTTCATGAACGCCATTTATTAAGTGGTAATTTTCTTAAACTGTCATTTTTTATTTCCATTTTTTTTTTGAATATTTTGTTCAGGTTATTTCTTCAATTGATGTGCTTAAAGATGGTCTCTATAATTAGTAGCATATCATCAGTAATCAAACACGCTTTGATATATTATTGCATGCATATAAATATTCCATAATATAAATTTATGGCACCTAAAAATAATTGATAAATATGAAAAGAATTTAACTTCGAGTCAGTATGCTATAAAACAAGGATGCATAACATTTTCATAATGAGGGGCCAAAATATAAAAAAGGATCATGTTTAGGGCAAAAGCAGCACATGAATGTTAAAACATGTTATAAACTTGAAAACTGTTTTTTATGGCAATACCCATGAATAACAATTATTGCTCTACTTATTTTATTTGTGCATACATTATGCAATAAATAAATGAATAAAACACAAACATTCTAGATATGATTAATATACTTTACCTGTAAAAAAAAGTCTACTAAAAAGGTGGCAAACTTGGAATAAAATATCAGAGGATAACTTTTTGATAATTATGCAGAGAACACAATTTAAATTTTGATTAAAAAATTAACTATCAAAATTATTAAAAATTAATAAGATGGCTGGGACAGAATATTAGAAGTTATGGTTTTTATATTGGGATTAAGATTGGTGGTGGCATTACGTAAAACAGAATAAAGCTTCTCATCTGCTATTCTATTTCTGTTTTTGATTTGTTTAAATTCGTTAGTGAGAAGTTGTAGGTGCTGCCAAAGAAAGCTGCACATGCTGACGCATTTTCTTTAAGCATAAAAATTCCTTGGCTAAGTCTTTATAAAATGCTAATATTAGTCTTTCTTTGAACTGGTTTTTGAAAAAATCAGAATTCAGTAAATTAATTCTGGTTAACTGTATCTCTCAGCCACTAGATTTGTATGAATAAGAAATGGAGTAGAAATGCATCAATTTTTGTTTGGCACTTTTCAAAATCTGAAAATTAATAATCAAATGCATTACGCCAGATTTGTATTTGATCCTCATACTGCATTTTCATGTGTGGAAATTTTTCAAATCTGCGAGCTTCTTCTATACGAAAACTCGTACTCGCATGTAGCCCTAAAGGAAACAAACTGAAAAAAGCCTCATAATTAAAAATTAATAAACTTAATGAACAATTATAGATTATTTATTCTGATGTAGAATTGTTTTTGTATCAGATTTTTTTCCCTCTTAATTTGAAAAATTCTCGTTTCATTTTAAATTATTCTTATTTTATTAACACCATTTGTGGCCCAAAATTGGCTCGGGAACCATTGGTTGTGCATCCCTGCTATAAAATATTTATTGCATTCTGTCGAAAAAATTTTAATTAATAACTTATGTTATTGCTAATTATTTTATATTTAAAATATTTTTTTTTAAATTTAATGAATCTCTTTTTGTAATTTTATCATGTACAAAAAACATTAAACATATCATTAATATTTATTTAACTCCATGGACTTTTTTACATATTGTCAAATTTCACCAATTCTATTTAATACTATTTATTATCTTTTTAATCAAAAATGATCTTTGTGGTCAGAATTGTTCAAGTCGTATATAAATGCTTCTAAAGAACGTTGGTCCGGGGAAAAAAACATTTTTCAATACAACTAGTATGCAAGATTATTTTTAGCATAAAGTTTATATCTTTAAATTTTGTGCTTTAACTGTAGTGGTTTACATTAACTTAATTTGGAATAATTTTGAATGGTTTTTTCAAAATTTCATTTATATTCAAAACAAAATTTCTTTTTGTAAAAGAGTTGCATTTCATAAACCATATTTTATCAACAATCTGCGTTCACTTAAAGAATTTGTAGCTTATAATTATTGTCTTTCATAATTGAATTTTAAGGTTAATTGGCTGGATTTTTGTTTAATTATTTAAGAGAGTGTTGAGATTATTTAATAAAAAAATTTCAATCGCAAGCTAGCATTTTGACATTGAGTACACTAGGCATTTATAACATAAGTTT
>JAOUZG010029823.1:0-10866 GCA_026289955.1 Argiope argentata | reverse complement strand
GTGGAAATTTTCTACGAAAAGCTCATTTTTTAATCACATCATAAGTGATTTCGACTTTTAATTTAATTATATTCATGTCCCTTTTTAATACAACACTAGGATTATTTTGCGATGGATGTTAAAATTTAGTTCCGCAGTCAGAGACCAGGATGACTCCTGAGCTGATATCCCCTATCTAAGCCTGCACACAACAGCAGCTAGTGGGCGCTTTGCCTTGACAGATTAAGTAAACGCCAGACCTGCAAACGCGAAGTTGATATTTTTCCAACAGGCCGCGATGGCTTCCGAGTTCTTGGCTTTGAATTACGATGTTATAGGGCAAAGAAGATGTATTGAGATAATGAAACAAATGAATTCTGCAGAAGACGGCTTACTCTCTACTTTTAAATGTTTGAACGAATGGACACCATAATTAATAATAGACAGGTAGCTCTCCGTTAAAATAAGTTATGGAATTTGTGTATACCAAATGAAGAAATTGTTGAAGGTTTCTAAGGAAGGCTCGTTGTTATGGGTATTTTAAAGGTTTGTTCAAAATGTTCCATTCTTCTATATAACTTATTTAGTAAAATAAAATGAATTCATTGTTTAAAAGAAATACCAAAACATGAACTAAAAAATCAACTAACAGGTTGAAGAAAAATAAATTTTAATATAATATTTAAAAATAACCAAAAATAAAGAAGTCTGTGATAAGTTTCCTAAATTATTTTACTGTAAGCAATCTAATTTCTGTTCTGATTCATACCATTGAAAATAACGTATTCCAAATCTTTCATATAATTTTATTCCCATACCTCAAAGATAACTTTTGTAGTTTTAAACCCATAAATTCAATATTCTCATTTTTTGTGGTAGCTCTAATTTAAATGTAAATAAATTAATATTGAATGGAATTCAAATGCAATTTATAAAAGAATTCAAAAACCATATTTTTTTCTCTTAAAATAAGTTAATTGGTCCAACTAACGCTATATGTGATGTTTCCAATTCCGTTACACACAAACGTTCGTTATCTGATGCTTCCAACTGTATTCCGATTTTAAAATATCACATTACGAAGAAAAGTTGTTTAAATTACAGAAATATTTAAATAACAATAATGTACTAATAACTCATTCCTAATTGTAACCTTTATCACAAACTTCATTAAATGAATTTTCGTTCGCATCACATTATTGGTATACATATCAATATACTAGAAAATCTTCCAAACATTAGTGTGAACGAAAAAGTGTACGGATTCTAAGCCGAAGCTACCCTTTTACATGAAACATGAACCCTTACGAGAATAATCTTATCGGGTAGAATTGAGGGGTTTGTATAGTTGTCCCGAGAGTAAACTGTTTTATCGATTCACCGCCGTGGATAGTTATAATACTCGAATTGGTTGAATTTAGTTTCTCTTGGCATCGTCTACTCACAAACGTGCAATAAAGAGCTTATGATGCATGATAGGATTTTTGTCCGCAATAAGCATCCCTGAAAGTTAGGGTAGTATCACTGATTATTTGGTTCTATCGTTTACTGATTAATTGCGAATGTCAATGCTTAAATTACGTTTTGGATACTGATTTCAATTCATTTAAAGACAGATGAAGTGCTTTGAAGCATTTATTTGATAAAAAAATTTATGATAAAGTTTTAATGTATTCAATATTTTCGAGCATGCACTATTTTTTTCTTGGATATATGGGACTTGAATACTCTCGCGTATAAGGCGAAACTAAATTTATTTTTATTCTGATGGTGTGAAATCAAATGATTCCAAATATAATTTGTATCATACATGTTTTCGTAAATAATAAAATTGTAGACATGATAAAGCATATTTTATGAGTTTATTGGATTCTAATAAGTTATTTTAATTTTTTTTTGTTATGAATTGTTTTCTAATATCTCAAATCGCTATTCCATTTAGTAATACCAGTGTGAAATCTGTTTGGATTGCCTCTTTTTTTATTTTTACAATAAAAATAGAATTTACTTAAAGTTAGTATAGTTTATTTCCGTATGACAGAAATATATAAAATTTGAGCTCTATGTTATGCAAGTCTCAAAAACCTCTAATGAGGTAATTATGTACCTTTTCTGGATCAATGTGATTGCAAATAATATAAAATATTGATCAAAAAGCTCTGTGCTAATTAAAATTCTATAAAATGGGAAAATTGGAGAAATAAAAAGCGATCATTGCAACAAAAAGCAAAACACAACAAAATTTTTATCGCAAAAATTTCAATTATTTTTTGACACAGCATCCTTACAGATGTGAAGAAGGTGATGTACTATAATCTAATACTTATATGTATTTTCAAAAATGCTATAGCTGTTCTGGTATTTCTGTATTGAAATCAATTGTTAAAAATCGCATTAGATAGCTATAAAAATATCACTACTAAATTCAATGTTATATCCTTAGTTCATTGCCTTTATTTCACTTAAGGTAACATATTTGTATATGCAACATTTTAAGGTAAAATATAAATAGATTTTTTTAGAAAATATGTTTTGAAAAATTGTTGAAATTTGTTAAAAAATCGCAATTTTTCAAACCCGTTTAAAACGTTTATTTCTCTTATATTAAAAATTCTTTGTAAACATAAATAATGATCAAAGGCAAATGTAATTGATTACTCTCTATGCATAAAATCAACTCAAACCATATTTTAATACGAGTGGTTTGCTGATAGAACATAGTATAAAATAAAGTGTAAATGAACAATAATAATAATTGAACACACATTCAGTTTCCGTTATCGTCTCTATCTACAGTGGTTTATAAAAAAACACTTCTCAGTTTTTATTTATCATAGAATTAAAACAATCATAGATTTGGAAACCCAAATATATGTGTCTTGAAAGAAGAAAACAACTGTGAATTTTGACTAGGAACTACCTTTTCAACGTACTGATAGCTTAAACTTAGAGCTTATAAATACTTATAATGACTCTTAGATATTGAAATCATCTGAAAATTATTGATTAAAATGCATTTTTTCATTTATCAATTAAGGCCTTTGATGTTGTTGTAAATGTAAAATAATTATATACAAACGACTGAACATGTAAAATTAATAAAATTCCAGCTGTCGTAATCCACAAATGCAATTTTTCACATTAACACCTAGGATATTGAAAGTTTTTTTTTAAAGATAAATTTTAAAGTGCTTTGGTTTCATATAAAGTGCGACAAGCTTGTTTATTTTAGTGGCGTAATTTTCTCGTTGAAATAATGAATTGTTGTTTAAAATAAAAGCTATTAATATAAAGGTACCTGATGATGACATTTTGAAGCTAATTCCAAATTGTAATTCTATTGATGTAATTTTAAGCTAGTAAAAAGTTAATTTTATTAGAGCTTTCAATTTTTTTATGAGATTTAAAATTAGTTTTGTTTATTACTTTCAAATTTTAAAAACATTTCTATGGTAATATAGTCAATGAATGTAAATCAGCAACATTTTATTTTTTGTATAATTCTTTGTTTTGAGTTTCATTTCTACTAAGAACAAAAAAGTTGTACAAAAGGTACAATATTGTTATTTTGATTATTAAAAAATCCATGCATTTATACTTCAAATTATTATTATGCCTTTAAAAAACTTTAAAAAATTCAAATTGTTGTCTATGTTGTCAAAAAAGATTGTAAAGGAAATATAGAATCGTAAAAGGTAATTGAGAAAAGAAAAGAAGAACTCTGCATAGTCCACAATAAATGAAATACTCTGAAAAATTCTTGGACTTTGAAAGAAAAATTTAGTAATTAAAATTCCATAGTAGATATGATCTCAGGTAAATTTTAAAAAAAATACAAAACTTGTATTATCGTATAAAATTATGCTGTTAAATTAAAACTTCATTAAATTTATACCAGAAATTGCCATTGAAGCTTGAATGCTAAAGATAGATGTATTCTTTCAAAAACCAATTTCAGAATAATTTTTCTGGCTACAGTGGAAATCACAAGACATTTTCAATAAAAACGATGTTAACATATAGTCAAAAGAAATCTATAAGCAAGATATTTAAGATCATGATTAACTGCATACAAACATTTTATCAATTGTTGATCCACTTACTCGACCGCTTTGTTTCCATTCAAAACAACTGGTATTATAAAATTCATTGCAGACTTTATTTACATTCGAAAATTCCACTCCATGGTATAATATAAGTTGTTTTGAATGGAAATGGGTTGATTAATAAATTCTTTCATCTCAACGATAGTTATATTTTTAAATGTTAGTATGTGCAATATGAAAAGATAATTATAAAATATTTATAAAATTTACTTTTAGTAATTTATGCCACAATTTCATCACACTATGCTTATATCAAATTTTAATATTATTTTGCTGATTTAAAATCATTTATTATTTTTTTACCATCATAGATAGTATTTACGAGTAAAGTGAAAAAGCTCTAATGAAATAGGAAAAAAATATTTAAATAATGCTAATGCATTTCAATTTTAAATAGATATTTTTCATTTAGGTCTACTAATTTATTTCAATTTTAAATAGATATTTTTCATTTAGGTCTACTAATTTATTTCAATTTTATATTAATAATCTCTTTTAAAGCTACGAGAGAAATATTGTTTTCCAGGGCTATATGTTTTTGTTTAAAGTAGGTAGCTTTGAAAATATAGTAACAGTAGCAGAATGGATGTCATGTCATTGAACTCTGGCATGAGTGGCAAAATTCCTGGCAATTTCACATCAAAAGCATAAAAACTTTAAACTTATAATTTAAAAAAATTAATTAGGAACAAATATATGATTACATTCTATTACATTAGAGTGTCTTTTGTCAATAAAGAGTAAATTCAAAAATTCATCCAGTAATTGCAGTTGAGTCGGGAGATTTGAGTAGTTGAGCAAGATTTTTTTATACAATGTAATATACACTGTGAGCGAGCTCTAACCGCTTTTAAGCTCTTGTGATTGAATTGTAGAGATTGTTGTTTGTGCGCTACCTATTTATAGAAGTATTCTGTACATATCATATGTACTTTTTGTAAGTTTTTTTTATCTATTTTTATTTCTTTTGTGTATAACAATGTTTCGTTTTTCCTTACTGTTCCTATTAATATTCTTTAACTTTCAGCCTTTGGATAGATCTTTGAATCGTTAACATTATTTACATTTTAATTTTGGATTGTAGTAATATACGAAAACCATCTAATCAATACATAAAAGAGAGAGAGAAAAAGTAATATAATATTGCTATCGAATAAAAAGGAATATATTTAGGACAGTTTATATAGTAATGAAATATAAAATGGTTAACTGTGACTCTGATTATACTTCTATTCATCTAAGCTATCACTTATTTTTATTTGAATAATTATTAGGGTTTAATCCAATAATTATTAATAGTAATGTAATTTTGTAATATCAAAATGTTATTTATTTTAGTTAATTCTGGGATTTTTGTTTTTTTTCACTGAATTAATATCTAGTTAATAGTTTATAAAAAATATTTGATATTTGAAAATTCTGTTACCTTCCACAGAATCTTTGATCCTATACGAACGATTTATTAAACGTTTTAAATGTATTTAAAAGTCAGAATAGCAATGTAATATTTCGTGAAGCAATTTTTATGAACCTCTATCAACTGAGTACTGGTTTTTAAAATTCGCATTTGAATAAATTTGAGTATATATGAATCACTTTTTTATACGGAGGGATTTTCCTTTGTCATTTGTGTTATTTGCTTAGCGTTTATAATGTAGAGATTTGTAAGAGAAATTTATATGGTTACAGTCTAGATATTATAATAAAATAAAAACATGAATGTATACAACATTTATTGAAACATATTGATAGAATCACATATGCAATTATAAAATCCTTTGTAATAATTTTATTTTCAAAACCAATTAACACAATATGGATTAAATGAAAGGTCTCTTTCTAAAATAAGATCTTTTACTAATGTTGAAGATAAGTAATGAAAGAATATTCCACTTATTATTTAAAGAAATATAATGACCGATATCAATTTTGAGAATGAAAGTTTCTTTTAATTGCTACATAAAATATCTTTTTTTTATCTGTGGTCTAATGTAAAATCGAATAATTATTTTATATTGATTCAAAATATAAGTCCGAAAGTAATTAAGAATAAACAAAATAATATTTTCTTACATTTATCATTTGATAACAAATAATGCTGTTTCTAAAGGCACTTGCCATGGACAATATCGCTGATGCCTCTGCCACTTTAAGCCGATATGAGCTTCTCTTGTTTTGAAGTTGCACCAATAGGGCCAAAAGTACGACTTAGCTACTCACTCATCACGTTCGCTTGCACTGCCCCTTCTTACCACACACCTTACAGACAAAACACAGAAGAACAACCATGCCTGAAGCGGGACACAAACCTCATGGGAACACGTCATGGGGAAGACCTGCCAAAGAAACACTCAGTGCAATAAACAACAGATACGTAATGGCGTCACAAACCAAAAGAAACACTTTGACTATTATATAAAATTATTGTAAGCTCTATTTTTTACGCATTTTTTTAACTTTAAAGAAAGGACCACGATTCGTGAATGATACATGCGGGATAATCACAGCTGAATTCCATCTTGAAACCAGTGATCCCAATGGAACTCTTGCCAAATTTATCTTCAATCAAACAATGCATTTCGCTTCACACATCGTTTCTTCACACAGCGATCAATCACTCAGCGTTATTGTTCCATCAACAGAGGTTTCACGATTGAAGAAGTTTCACATTTGCATACGAGGTAGATTGCACTTAGGCCAGAATTTTCAGCTGATGTCTTTTTCAAGAGCTTGTTGAACCGAAAGCAGAATGAAACAGGGCCCTAGAAAATTATGAATCATGTCAGATCTTTCATTTCTATTTTGGCAGTCACTGGACCGGTTTCATATTTTTTGAATAGATTTATCTTCGCTTATACTTTAGAGCTTTCTACACATAAATGCATACAACTGAATTCAGAATAATTAGAATTTTGGGGAAAAAATTCGAAAATAATAGTGAAAGTTTTTTTTTTCGAAAATAATAGAGAAAATCGATTTCGTCAAGTTTTTTCTATACCGCAAACGTTTCATTAATTATCATATCTTAATAATTAAACTTAATTAGCCTGTCAATCAAATCCAAATTGAATACGATTATTCAAATTTTGAGCAAAAAATGTTTGAAATCAGAAATTTATGAATATTTTAATACCTGTTTTCATATTAATAGCTTAGAAAACTTTTTTTAATGCATGCACCATTTTCTTTAACTTCAAACTTCCTACTCTTAATTATCCATTTCAAATTTCAGATTAAGATATATTTTAAAAATGTGCGCAACATATTCTCTTAATTCTAGTTGCATATTAACTATGGATTTCAACTTAAAAACTTTTTTTAATGAGTGTAAGATTTTCTTTTGTCTCTAGTTGTATATTTTTAGAATTACCCTTTAATAGGTGAAAGTATATGCTGTGTAATTTAAGTAAATAATTTTTTGTCTTGAAAGTATTCCTGACTTCAAATTATTACTACATGGGCAATCAATCCACAACATTTCCATTCCTAATTATCTATCATCCTCTGTGGAGAAAGAAATGGAAAGGAATTTTTTCAACTACCGTTTCACCAGTAAGTAACTGCGGGAAGTATCTGTGTTAGACGACAGAAATATCGGCTTACTAAACGCTGGTTCTTAGCTTGATTCGACCGATTGCCTGAAAGCTGTGTGACGAAGATGATTACCTTCCACTTCTTTTTGAGGAAGCCAGAGATATCGTGATTGCCAACACTTAAGTGAAACTTTTTCCTTTCCCTTGCGTGTTCTGGGGAAATTTTTGTTCCCTAAGAGTGATTGGTCCACTCGATTTTTTTTATCTTCAGGACTTCTTATCGAAAGCTACTCCAAAGCCAATTATAGATGGCGTTGATGTATTCTTAATATTTAGTAATAATTTATGTAATTATCTAGGTGAAAAACATGTGAATATTGAAAATTTTCTAGTTATATCAGATATTTATACCTAAAAATAATTTTCAAAATACTAAACAAAGAAAATTCTATATTTTCATTTTACTTTCAAAGATCAACAAGAGTTTTGAAATATTTACAATTTTGTTAGTAATTTTTATTTATATTTGGATACATTGATATCATTGAACAGACTCGTAAGATGTTATAATTATGAAAATCATATAACAAATAATAATTTTAGAGATTTGAATCAATAACTCTCCACTTTATAAAAATGTAATTATTTATAACTTTTAATTGCAAATATATAAAAACATTATCTGCTCATTACTCGAAGTAATTTAAAATTGTATGAATTTTAAAGAATATGTGAACATGAACAGAGACTCGTAAGATGTTCTTACTCACAAAATCATATAACAAATAATAATTTTAGAAATTTGAATCAATAACTTTCCGCTTTTTAAAAATTTAATTATTTATAGCTTTTAATTGAAAAAAATATATAAAATTTTATCTTCCTAGCCTGAAGTAATTGTAATGTATTATGAATAATAAAGAAAAATATGAAGATTATTACTCAAGTATTAAAAGAGAGTGCAAGCAAAATGATATAAGCATTTACTTGTATAATATTCATATTTTCTTTTTTCATTCATACAAACATGAAAAGGTAGAAAACCTGATTTTCTTTATCAGCATTCACCTGTGCTGTCATAGAATGCTTGAACATGTAAAGGTATATAACGAGTTATCACTTTTAGGATTCACCAGTTCCCTCATCGTAATAATTCTTTACTGATCCTTTAATTTCTTCACTCAAAACTGACAACGAATATGATGTTAAGGTGATATGATAATGATAAAAAATCTCAATGATTGGTAAGTAAGGGCATCAGTACGAACTTTTAACCTCATGGTTTATTCTGATAAAGCCTTCCCTTCATTAAAGACCCCCCCCCCACCTGGCAGTAAGGTACCCCCCGATAGTAAATATCAAATACCTATAATCATTGCTGGCTCTAAATTTATTTAAACTGGAAGAATCCGAGTGTTAGCTTCTTTGGCAAGCAAAAAATTCTAGAAATTTTTGTAAATAATTATAAATTTGTTTTAACAAATTTATATTTAAAAATATTTTAATCTCTAAATACAGTACGCATTTTTTATGTTGGTACTATTTGTGTTACACACTGATATTTTGTATGTTAAGCAGTATTAATTTCGATATGATTTTAATACAATATTGCAATATAGCATATTTGAAAGAACTAATCTGGATTAAATTATGGTTGCTAGTTTCCAGTAAAGTTTCAATTATTTCCTGAATAATTATTTGTGCAGGATACAGCTGAGAAACATTTGAGATTTTTTTTTTCTGGTTTCGTATACAAAATTCCTAATTTATGGGAAAAAATATTTGAATTATGTAAATGAGTTTTAAAACTTTTATTTATAAAAAAATTGATATATTTTAAAAAGCAGATTTTTAGACCTATCACTAGAAGTTCACATTTTGGTATTAAAATCTACATAATTTTAAAATCCCACATAGATGAAACATCTCGGAATGACTTATTTTATCAAATAAACAACCATTACAACATGTTTATGTAGAACGAAATCTTAATTAAATTTATCATTTATATAATGTTTAAATTCTAAAATAAAAATATTCTATTTTTAACGAAAAAAAAGTAATAGAAAATTGAAAAAAAAATATCTAATTAAAAGGAAGTGAGCGAAGAACTAATTAAAAATGTCCTTCTTTACAAGCCTGAAAGAAGTCAGAATTAAATTGATTATAGTTAATTACAATTAATGTACAGTAAGAAAGTAATGTAATTTGAAACCCTGCATTACTATATGATTAATTCATATAAAATTTGAATAATCTTAAATAAATCAAATTAAACGTTAATTATCTTAATACATTTTAATCATAATCGTTTTGTTTCAATGATGAATGTCAGAAAATATAAATACTGATATGGATTTCCAAAAACAAGGTTTTTGCAACATAAAATTCAAATATTTTAATAAATAAAAATTAACTTTAATTGGAGGATTTTTCAAATTTATATATATTTTTATAAATCAAAGAAACATATTTCAGTGTTAAAATTACACTTACTCAGTTATATATTGCAAATACTCTACTGTTCATGTATTTCTGTTAAATCTATTTTAACCAACAAAAAATACTGTAAGATTTTAATTTTACACAATTTAATTTTAAAAATAATTGAAACAATTCTCAATTCAATAGCTATCATTGCAGTTCTGCTATGAAAATTAATTTCAATTTCCTTTCTGTAACCTGAATAGATCGAGTAAAATTTTCCATTAAAATATAATACATTTCAAATTCAATGTTGCAATAGTGGATATTTTAAAACATAACATTTAATATCTTTAAAACTGGAACAGCAATTTTAATCCAATTGTATTTTTAGAAATAAAAATTTTAAAAGTAACGCGATGTATATTAGATTCCACACAATTGTCTGGGGATACAGAGTTTTATTTGGTACAATAAATGATTCTAGAGTTATAAAACTACAAAGCTAATGTGTATAATTTTAGAAATAAATTTGAAAGATGGTATAAAATTGTATTTTAGAAAATTAAAAATAATTCTAAATGTAGTTATGATGTTATTCCTTTTATAAATGTCATCTAGGGATTAAAAACATTTGGTCTTTACCATATAGAAGGACGCAGAATTATAGATATTTTTCCTAAGTTTCAATATCCCGAAACGTTATTGGATTTGTGTTGTTGTTGTGTCAAATGGCACTTGTCATGGACAAGCTCGCTGCTGAGCCCAGCAGCAGATTTAAGCCGAATGAAGCGTCTCTTGTATTTGAGTAGCGCCAACTAGGA
>JAOUZG010029821.1:0-29094 GCA_026289955.1 Argiope argentata | reverse complement strand
GGCGTTTGAACCCGATAGATTTCGTATGCATCAGGCCGTTTTTGGAGCAATCGGGTCTCAAACCTGAGGCCCATCTTGGTTTCGAAACCAATCCGGAGGCCAAGAATCTCATAAAGTAATAGATTCAATTATTGAAAAATCTTTGGTGGCCAGTTAAAGAAACCAAGAATTTTTTTTTACAAATAATTTTGTAAAATTTTTACAGTAAAATACAGAATCAGCATTTGAATAGAAAAGAAACTAAATAATACTTGACTTTTTAAAATTAAATTATTGGGAAGGATTTTTAAGGCAAATTAGAAAAATTGTGCTTGTCCCCCGGTCAGATTCGTCTTCCCCCGCCCCCGCTGGCAAATCTTTACCTCCGCCTCTGATATTATTAAGTGCACTTGTTTGCTAAATGCATGCTTTAGATTTATTCTTAAAAAATATCCAAAATATATTTTAAAAAATTTCTAATTTTTTTAAGTATGTTCATTGTTGGCCATTTTAAAATACTGTTTATGATGGTTTTATTAACATAAAAATTGCTTATGTCCTACACGAAGCATTTGCAAAATAGATTTTTGTAAATATCAGTAAATAAATAAAAAATGTCTTTACACTTTATTATTTCAAAACTAATTCAAAATGAATATAGAAGAATATAACAGAAGACTTATTTCTAATACAAATGGAATTAATTGCCTACATAAACATTTTAAAACATGAAATAATTCCTTACGCAAATTTTCGACAGCTTTCGAATCAACTGGCAAGCATTCGTGAAACCCACACATCCCCATTTCACGGAAATCCAAACAGTTCCAGCACCAACTGTTTATATAATTTGGTATTCTTTCTATATTAATCCATCAAATTTAAAAAAAGGTGGATCTAATGGTAGCTGAAACTTTTATTTACTTGTTTGAGAAACTAGCAAATGTAGTAATAAACAGAGCTTTCAGAAAGGAAGAAAATTATAATTTGCTTCATTATCTTCGTATGCATTGCATTTTTTTACAAACGAGTCTATACATTAGAAACTTATATTTCAATTAAAGTTTAAAAAATAATTAGTATTTAATCAGAATTTGGGAATAGAAAAATATTCTTAGGTATAAAATATTACGAGAATCATTTATGTAACCTAACTGTTTTTGAATGTTTTTGCGAAGACTACCACATTAAAACTGACGCAGATAGGAAAAAAAAATGCAAGTTTTTTTTTTTAAATTTCATAAATGCATTAAATAAGTAGAGCAGTCTAGAAATTCAAAAATAAATTGTTAACTAAAAACATTTTATGGACGTTGATATATAATTCATAACATTTTTAACTGGAATTTTCTTATTTTGAAGCATTGAAGAGTGAAGACGTCATTACTTTTCAATAAAAAATAATAAATAATGTCGAAAGGTGCTATTGAATTTTTAAAAAATGTGATGGGATATTTTTCGGTATGGATCGATAGCCCTTAAGTAATAAATACATCTGGCCCAGAAACAGTTATTTTTTAAGCTATCCAAACATTTTGCCGACTCGCACTGAAAAACTCTGTTTTATTATAACAGAAGATGATGCTAGTGATTTTAAATATTATTTTAATACATATAATTATTTGTACCTGTGAGATTTGTATATTTGTTTTGATTAATTCCACTCTGGATAAGTACTAATATACTGCATTGCAAACGTCGATTGGTTAATGCAAAAAATATTACGAATAATGATATATTTATATGAATAATAAATGAATTATACAAGTTAAATTTTAATCCTTTCTAAATCAAAAAAAAAAAAAACTTTTAATTTTTATGAAGTATTTTGAAGTTTTCATATATTTTTAAGCCAACCACATGAGGAGAATTTTTGTACATATAAACCTTAGCAAAAATTAAGAGAAATATCTAGCTATTCATATTTCTGCAACGACTCTCGCATCGATATCATCGAAGTTCCTTCAAATGCAGCGGAACATTCTTCCTACATAGTAATCCTAGGAACAGCTGAGTTCTGTGACCATGCGCAGTAAACGAAAGCAATAAAACCCGACTTGAATGAGCGGTGAAGGGTATCTGCCCTAAGGGCAGTTGACCGTCCAAAGAGCAGAGGAGGGGTAGAAACATTCCTGCTGGCACTTTCAGTGTTGAAAAACTTTGCGCTATTGAAAAACCCATGCGCTTTAACAACATCTTTCTGGTTTCATTGCTGTCGATGTTCGAAAAGTTTTTCACTCAGAATGAAACCACCCTGAGGTTAAAACGCCGAAATTATATAAAAGAAAGTCGTGATGAAAATGCTCTAGCTAGTTTCCGTTCTTATATTTTCTAATTTGATTGTAAAGATTATTCATTATTCTACTATAAATTCTCCTATTGTCTTATTTACCTTTTTTACTTCATCCCCTCTCAGGTGGAAATCACTGATGTCATTCGGATAATTGAAATGAAAGATGCATAATAACTCCGCAGCTGATATTAAAAAAAAAAAACACTCAAGATTTTGTGGGAAAAGAATTTTAATTTTCGGATGAATTGGATTTTTTTGGTTTAATTATTCTCTAGTTTAGTCTTTTTTCTACATTTACCACCATCTTTCTGCATTTTCCTGATCCATCATTCATAACACATTGTTATAATTGCTAAAAAATTTTAGAATCTTTTGTCGTTCAGATATTTATATCATGGACTCTATCTGCATGGGATATCAAGATTTCACGAAATTAAATTGAGTCCTCGATTAACTGAAAAGTAAATTCGAAAAATATGAACTGGCGTTTTTGAGTGAAAATGATAAAGTACAAAAAATTTCAAAACCCAAGTAAATAAAGAAGTGAGAGAAATGTCCGTGGTCAAGTTAGAAAAACACAGGTCGTGAAGCAGACAAATTTAAACAAAAACTAGACAAAGAACAACTAAATGTCAATAATAAAAGCTGTAAAGAATGACAGTATATAATTGTTTTTCCTGATAGCATTGTCTCATACCCCCTAACTAGGGATTGCAGTATCGGACCAAAAATTCAATACCGATATTTGGTACTTTTTAGATCTTAATACCAGGGTACAGGTTTTAATACCGGTAACAGAAATTTTAGAAAAAGAAAGAAAAGCATGTGTTTCTTTGTTGTATTTAGTAGTGCAAATGTCACAAAAAAAATAATCTGTTACTTATAAATTATAACAGTATATAAACAATCACAAAACACTAAAGGAACATTTTATTTATTTAAATTAGAAAAAAGTGTATCTATCATAATTCTGTCTGTGGTACTATTACAAATTTTTGAAATGAAATTTAAATAAATAATGCATCAATTGTACGGCCGTTAAAGTTGGAACGTAATTTTGTGCAAAAATGACCAACTATTCAAAAGGCTCTTTCGGCATCTGTGCTAGTTGGTGGCACTGTTAGCATTGCGCTGTATACTGTTCCCAAGTATTTACCACTCAATCCCTATCTTCAAATAGGTTGATTTCTCTTCGAAAGGCTTTGGATGCAGCTGGTTTCTGCATTGTATTTTGGTTTGCTGAATTTTTTTTATCTATCGTTAATTCTAATTTTTGTTCAAGAGACGATTCCGTTTCACTATCGACTTTAGTGTCATCATTATCTTCGGTAACTGTACCGAGTTCTTCTGAATGTGGATAGGTTTGTGGGTAAAAATTTTAAAGAAAATTTAGTATAAACTTGATCAGATTTGAATTGGTTAGTCACTTTACTTCTGTTTCCTTTTCATTTTTAAAATCATTATAATAATATAAATACAGTAAGATATGTATATATATATATTATTTCAGTATGCATTTTCTCTGTACGATTTTTCAATGTAATATATAATTCTTCAGATAGTGATGTGTACTGTTCTTTCAGTGACTGCAACGTGAAATTTATTGTTTTCAAAAGCTGTTAATAAATTAGAATGTCACCGACATAATGCCTCAGCAACCAGTTTTATTGGAAGTAGAGCTGATACGGTTCTGGATATTAAGTCGAGTTCCATATCTAAACAAATTGATTTTTAGGTTCAAGTTGATTATTGCTTTTTGGATAGGACTTCTCAGTGTAAGACACGCTGCTCATCTCCCAGTGACAATAGCAAACCGGTCAGGAGGGGAAAGGTCACGTGTTATCCGAAGGGGTGAAATCAAAAGAGGGGCGAAAATGGAGTTTGAAGGGGGATAAGGACAAGGGAAGAAAGGTGAAGGTTGTGTGGTTCGCCATGAACGGAAAAGACTTTAATTTATTTTCATGCTTTTTATTTTAATCCGTTCCTAAAAATAAGATAATAACCTAGAATAGGATTGTTTCATGTATTCATTTCTGCACAATCATTATGTTTGAGCTGGCCGATTACCCAAAATTGAGCAGGATTTCAAATGACCACTCAGGTTTGGACATAAAAAAACTGACGCCGGCCGTTTTAAAGTAGCAGCTGGAAATGCACGTTGAAAGTACGGGGAAACATTACTTTTAGGTTAAAAAATCATTCCATTCCTAACATCCATAATGTTAGATTCTAAAATACGTTGGAACAGTTTACTCCTAAAACTGTTCCAACGTATTTTAGAATCTAACATTAACTTGTATTCTGATTTATTTTCAGTTAGTATATATTTTTGTAACATGATATTTTTTGTAGGGGAACGTTTAAATATCTTAACAATTTCTCGAATTTTATAAATTATAGGAAGCAATTCTTGATGGGTTAATTTTTCATTCTCATTAGCAATATCTTCTTCAGCAATTGCATTTTCATTATCAATATCACTCTCTCTCTCTTCAAAGTCGGAAACCGATGTTTATACATCCACAATATTTGTATTCTTCTGTTCTTTATTATTATTTTTTTGGTATAAAACATCTATTACCCTTAACTGAAGTCCACAAGCTTACCACAATTGCTGATTTGCACTGTAACGTTTTGGCCGGGGCTACTGGTGAGTTGGGCCGTAAACAAACCAGGACTTGGAGAAATAAAAATCTATTTATTTCCAGCTATAATACATATATAATTTGCACAATTACACTTTCTTGATTAAATAGGTTACGAACACCTAGGCAATTAAGTTCAGAGTTCCACTAGGGAAAGGTGCTGTGCCTCAAATAGTAAGGTAGTCTCTCGCGTAGATGAGGACGGAGGGTGGAGTTCTTGAAACTCCCGCAAGATCTGGCCCGAGGTTCGGGATTCTCTGCCTGTCGATTAACCTGCTGGGGTTTGTAGAGCGTAAGGTGATAAACTGGCTGGAAGAGCACCTCAGGAGACAGCTGTTCAGCTAATTGGAGGTATTTCCAAAGCTTGGATGAGCTTTCACACTTCAGACGAGATGCTGAATGTTTCCAAAGGTTCCGGTGAACTCCACGTGGGCTTGGCTACAGGGCGAGGCGGCCTACGTACCTTCCAAATTCTCTCCTGAGAATTTTCCACAGAATTCCATGTTGAATCCTCCCTCCAAGCACCAGCTGTGGTTTCGTCAGTCTGCTCCTAACACCTCGCTCCCTACACCTGGCTCTCTTCCTTTTTATCTCGGTCTCAAAAACCGGCCCTGGATGGCAAATGACCAATCACAAGAGAGGGGGAAACGGCGTCTAGCAAGGAGATGTCTTGGTCCCGTCTAGTCTGTAATCTCCACTTTCCACAAATTCCTCCGTTATCTATAATTGCTTTTCCCGTGGGAATGCAATTTGATATATTTCTCCTTATCTATCCGAAAACGTCACAGCACCAATCAACCTTTTCCCCAACTGTTTCTCCTTCAGTCGTTATGGGTGCAATATCTTCTTTCGGGGATAATCCATGTTTCACTAATTTAGAACTAAAGCCCTTCCTTACATTTTTCGACAGGCATACTTCCCAAGACATGTGCAAGTCTTATATTATAGTTTTTTTAATGATCATTCCTACTTAGACAGCGTCCAGTTCTTACACTTATCCATTCATCAAATGTAAGAATAGAATTTTCACCACTCACTTGTAATTGGATTAGCCCGTGTTTCGAACAATTGCGTATTCCTTTACTGCTGTTTATGGCAGTTCCTCTTACAGTGTTAATCGATGTTCGTAGGTTTTGGAAATCTCTGGAGGACAGCGATTTTAATTAATTCGGTAGAAGTACAAACCATACAATGCTATCACCTTACTTATAATTTCATCCAAATTTTTTTCTTCAAAATAATTTAAATTCCCCCCTAGTTCTTGAACGGGGCTTAAATCCGTGTCATCATCGCAATCAGGTTCTTTCCTCTTTGACAAATTGTCTCCTGTTTCGGCTCTAAATGCGCGCGGAGTCCGCCTGCGCTCCCTCCGTTCGCTTCAATCACTCTCGGACATTTTTCACGCAGTGCCATCGCATTCTTTTCAACAAATAAATAATGAAACCGAACCGAAGTATTAGCAACTGATTTTTTAAGTTCTTGAAAGTTATTCTTATTCATTATTATGGTTCAATATTTATGAGTATATATATAATAAATCTGAAAAATATTTTGAACCCTAAAGTATGATATGAAAATACTACGTGAATTACAAACTCAAAATTTTTAAAAATATCGAAGTATTACGCACTTTCTTCACAACTACAGCCTTGTTTTCACAGATACGAATATCGGAATACGAATCCCGTGCGTGTGAAGAATAGGATAGTTTTGACCCGTCTCCTTGGATGATTCACATATTTTATCACTTCTCTTGATTGCACGATGCAACTCTGTATTTACAGTCCAATTAATTTCGCGCGTTAGGGAGGCATAAGAATAAAAACGTACACTATTCTGCTATGTCGTCGATCCCTGAACATAGAGTGGAGACAATTTTAAACAATTTCTAATAAATACCGGGAAAACGGTATTTAAACTTGTGAATACCGGTATTACAGAATTGTACCAATGGCTCAAAATACAAGTATCCAGTATCCCGCCATTGCAATCCCTACCCATACCTATAATCAGTATTTGACGTAATCTTTAAAGTCCCAACTGATCATTCGTTTTTAAAAAAAATATATTAATATCTTTTAAAATCATTATTCTTTTCAAAATCTCTTTGTAACGTTCCCCCTTTTCCCTGTTGGAATAAAGGTCACTCTTTACTTTCTCGAATACATAGAATATAGTAAAGTGTAATGGTCTTCAAAAACTGCGAAATCGAGATGATGATGAATCTTTGCGTTTCAGACCTCCCTAGTTCGAAAAATAAGTTTTTGGAAACTGTCCGTGTGTTTGTCTGCCTGTCTGTGACAAAGGCAGTCAAAAAACGCCCCTGGTTAGACGAGTGAAATTCGGTTTGCAATCTTTGCAACATGTTTGCAAATTTCAATCAAATTTTGAGCAAAATCCCTTTATTGTGTGTCTGTCCAGCTGTTTGCATAAGCGAATCCAATAACAAAATAATAAAGAGCCAGAGAGAAATCTTGATGAGACCTGCTCCATCTGGTTGTCATAACGCTGTGAAATTTATATTTCTATTAAAAATTACATAATTGTGTAGGAGAAACAATTACACACACTGGAATTGATTAGTTAGTTCTTAATCACAACTAGTAAGAATTTCAAGAAAATGGTTTAAAATGTAATGAATATGCTTAAGTTGTAAAAAATTCTCTGGTGTACAAATCAAAATAATTTTCTGCTTATAGTTAATCAGATCATTCTTGACAGCAAGGACTAACGACATTCACGTTTTTCACTCTTCTTATACATGGACCTCACGAAACTATATTTATTTACTAAATGTTTGAATTCATTCTTTTAAATATTTGCTTGTTTGTTCGTTTTTATTTCAGATGTTCATTCGGCCTATATATATCTGAACTCAAGGGTCAACTTTCTCAGGAACACTTTCATGGACCTGTTCCATTAATTTTCAACTTATATGCAACAGATGCAAGATGTTTCAGTACCGCTCGAAAGAAAATTCACAATTAACACATCTTTCTGTAGTAATGATTCTCTCTCTTTTATGCTTCATTTTTTTATGCTGTAATATTATGCGGCTCTGCTCTCTTTGAGGTATAAGAGATAAAGACATTTCTTGGACGAAGAGAAAACTACTCGTGTTTAAACGTTTGGGTGCGGAAGAATACTTACCTTGACGGCAAGTGAAGCGCAATAGCGTTTCGCCGCACTCAAACAGTTAAATTCCAACAAATAATAGACCAATGCCAGTAAAACTCAATAGCTCATGCTAAATATAAATTCTTGGTTATTTCAATAAATATAAGTTTACACATTCAACTGATAGAGACACATAGAAGTCGAAAGAGAAATGCAATAACTAACCCACAAAAGAAACCTAACTGCTATTCAACGAGTTCTTAACGGTCGAGCACAACAAAATCGGAGAATTTTCATCTACTGGTTAACAGTTTATTGAAGTATGTTGATTTTATTTTCTAAGATTATATAAACTAATGTTCAGGAACTACATACGACAATACTTGACCTGTCAACTACTGGAGTGCGTCCACTTGACCTGCAACTTAACAGCGATGGAACTCTTTACTGTCATCAAGATCTTTGGCTTTCGCACGTTTAGAGAATTCTGGAAATAAATTCAAACAGTAGTAAAGATGCAGTAGCAATATCGCAGTATTAAAGACGATTTCTAACTAAATTTCATGAAACAAGTCACTTCATAACTAGTTTGACACGAAACTAGTTTTGTGTCAAACAATTTTATTATTATTATTTAATTAAATAGCATGGAAACCTCCAAAACTCCATATAAAAAATATTTCACAATTTAGTTAGGCAGGTAATCAAAAGGCGCAACGAATAGATAAATTTTTCATATTTGATTCATATTTCAGATCTAGGCAGAATCTTCTAGAAACATCAAATAAGGAATCTTTTTATAGGAATTATATAACAAATTGTAGCGCTACTACATTGTTGCAAAACAATATAACCTTTCTTCGTTAAAATATTTTGGATCAATCACAAAATGATACTTATTAATAACGATAGAAGAAATCTGTAATTTTCGGCGGAATAAAAAATCTACAGACGAAAAATTAAAAACTACTTTTTTTCGTATAAATTTAACGTAAAGAGAAATAGAAGAAAATATTTCTCTTTCATTTCCGAAATGTTTACATTTTTATCCTATTATCTTTTTTTCTTTTTTCGTACCTAGAAAGAGAGACAGAGAAGGATTCCAACAGTGGGGTCTAGACTGCATCTGCATCGCATCCTTATTTCAATAAAAAATTGGTTTTCTGAAATAATTTTTATGAGAAAGCATCACCTGAATACGACTGCATATAAATTCTTGTGTTTAATTTTCATTAATTAATTACCCTGTAGTCAAGTAATTAGAAAAATACTTTGTTCCGCTCCTTAAGAGCTCATTTGTGGTAGTACCATTCACTAAAACACATTGGATATCAAGTTAGATAATATTTTTATTGATAGAGACAATTGTTTGAACTGGTCCCCAAATAGCTTCTTGAATGGCGCATAATAGCAGTTGTAACAATAAGCAGCTCTCATGAATAAAATGGAAAATGGAGAGAGAAAAAGTTACAATAAAATGACGTTAATGGCATCAAATATCAATTCAAATGAGGTGAAACTCAAGGCAGGTGGTGGCTTTATATGCGAAGGAAAAAAAAGGAAGAAAAAGGGCTCAAAATGGTGGTGCCATTTTCTGGACTTCTGGATTGCGCACTTGCGACTCAACTCGAACATTCTATATTTTAAAAATAAAATTAAAAGCTTATTAAAAAGTTAATCATACCATTTTAAAAATGAATAAACTACAAAACTCTTTACTACATGAAAAAAAATATATTAGTTTTGTATTTCTCTTTATTATGAAGTGCTTAGATGGACAAAATAATGAAATTCGGACTCCATTTAATCCTATTCTCAATTTATATAGCATTGGTTGCCTCTGTCTACCAGTCGGTTCGCTAGTGTTAATGCTCGCTAATTTTTCAGTTAAATATGTAACTTTGTCTCATAACAGATTTTACAGCAAAAATATTTTTAAGCTTTAAATTTTAGTATTATAATTCACTTATATTATTATATATTATATATCACTTATATTATTGGGCCTCAAGTGGGTACGTTCATTGCACCACATGCGTCTCTCTAATTTTCCGTCAGCTAGAATTCTAGTTCCAGTTGATAGTTCTATTTTCGTTATGGCTCTAGAATTTCACTTTTATATTACAGTGGGAACGAAAAAACTGCAATGTAACGAAAATTTTTACTAAAACCTTGAATTTTTTCTAACTAAATTTTTACTAAGCCCTCCATTAAAAAAAAATAATATGAGAGTTGAAAGTAGAGTCGTTCGGCTTCCGTACAGTCCGAAATAATTTTCATAATTAATAATACCTCAAAGAATTATTCAACAAAAATATCAGGGATTCATCGTGAAATTCAGTTCATATTACATTTATAACCTTTCCTTTCGAGCCACTTGATTTGTTTGGATATTATACCATGCTAAACTAATTATACAAAAAATCCTTTAATTACTATCCTAATTTTAAAATAGTCAAAAAGAATTTGAAATAATCTTTGATGGGCACTAAATATTATAAATGTATGTAAAATAGACACTAAAATTTTAAAAAAATATGTAAAAAAGGTACTAAAAATTATAAATGTATGAAGTTTTAGAATACCAAACTTCTATAATAATTGTTGTCGATGTAAAAACATCAAAAGTCTCTAGTTTTCAAACATCGTTTTAGTAAGAATAAAATTGCCTTAGCATTTATTTAAATCAGATTCGCAATGAAAAACAAATTGAAGTAAAAAATAAACAAATGGGCATAAGTGGATTACTTCGATCACTTAAGGATTCTGCCAATTATTTGCCAGTTTTAAATTATTGAATACAAATGAAAATTAAGATTTTCACAAATGTCTTCCACATGGAAAAATTATAAACGTGCTTCTTTGTAATAAATACATTTTTGAGTAAATTTCTCAAACTTTATTTATTATGTTTCACACTCGTCTGAAACGTGATAAGGGTCATCAGCATTTTTCTCACGGAAGCTCCGTTTCGTTACCAGAGACAAGGGGTATCGTTCTCACTCTCAAAGTAACTGATCACCATTTGGCGTACATTTCTAAATTGCCAAATCTTACATAAAAAAATACAATCTATAATATGGTAGCCATTTTCAAGGCTTGAGCGCAAAAGACATTTTTTAATGAGTTAGCGCAAATGAGATTGAGTGCAAGAGACTCACAATCGCAGAGAATTGTAGAACTTCACAAGGGCGTAAACGTCATGAGAGATCAAATTTTCATTTTAAGATTTCTTATAGAGAAAAAGAGCAAATAAAAAGTGAGCCATTAATTAGTTGGATTCAGGGGTTAACGTGTTGATGCCACGACAATGAAATTCGCTGCAATTTGAGGATGTGTTACCTGTCCATCTCATTTAAGGATTCTCGCGTCTTCGACGGACCTGTTCTTGAAAATTCTCTTTGCAGTATGTCGAAGTTTTGAAATTTAACTGAATATTCGATATTCACGGTATGCTTGTGATATTGCCGCATTCGAAGAATGAAATTTCATCTCTACCTCGAAAATACTTTGACCTTCGTCTAATGTGCCGACTTTAAAGCCATGTTTGAAATTCTTTAAATCTTGATCAATCCTCGTTGTAGCAGCGAAAACTCATCCAATAGCCTTGCCAGACGCTTGTACACTCACTTTGCACAGCTCCTTTATTTGCACAGGCATCCTAGTTTTTCCGGCTTTTCAGTGTGAAAACTCAGGAATAAACGCTAGTCTAGTTTTCCAAAGTATTCAACGGATACTCTGTATCCATCTGCCGAGTTACAAATTCTTTCAAATTGCAGATGAATATTACGAATGCCTGCAGTTAATTAATGAAGTAACTTTTAGAAAATTGACAGTTTAAAAAATTAATTAACACGAAAAATCTGAAGAAATGCTAACTTTAATAATTTAATAATTCATTTTACTCATCATGATATTATTATGAGTTCAAACAAACTCGATAATTTATTTCATTGTGTTATTTCTTACGGAGACAGCAGGTGTTCGAAATTCTTTGAGCTGAAAAAATACAGGCACAGAAATGACCATTCGATCGAAGAAGTTGTAATATGAATACTCATAAAAACATTATAAAAAAAGTGCTTAAAACATAATGCTTTATTTTATATTCAGTATTAAAACGAGTAATATTACTGCAAAACTTATTGGGCATAAAAATTTAATCTGACTGGCATTTGGTGTGTGATGGTTCGCAAATGTCTCCTCCAGGAATCGCACCGCCTGACCTCGTGCGAGATGAAGAGCAAGTTGGGCCTTGTGGTTTTGGGCTTCTTCGGCCTCTGTGTCATCACTCAGAGCCTGACACTCGACCCGGACGACCTGAAAAAATATCACAAATGCTGGACTTTTGCTCAATGCTCTTCAGGTAATTCTGAAGAAATTACATAAAGGAATTGTTGTTTCTAACGGTTTTTAAAAATGAAATCGGATCGTAAACCAATGGCTATTTAGTCATCAATATTGAAGGAAAAATTATTATTCTATTTATCATAGAAAATTAAATCAAATTATAGAATAAATCGTAATGTGCTGACTAATTTTACTTTTTATATCTAGAATATTCAGTAAAAAATTTAATTGTTAAATTACTTTTTTAAAACCAGCCAAGCGGGGAAATTTAGATTTATTTCCTAATTTGTGAAATTCCAGATCTTGTGTAAAGGAGTTTCAGTTTATTTTTTAAGAAATACTCCATGTAAATTACCGTAATTCAGTTTTTCTTAACTTATTTTTCGAAAATTATAGAATGCAGTTTCGGTTGTGCGACATTCATATGACACTCACTATTAATATAATGAAGAAAAAAAATTTCTATATAAAGAATCCCCCCCACCCTAATTTTTTGTGTCTTCCCATTTGTCGATGTTCCTGCAAAATCATTATCCAACAATTGAACAATTTCGATGCTATAAAGAACTTCGGAAGTTTCAATACAAAACTCTAATATGTCTAAAAATAAAAATAAAACATTTCTGTCAATCAAAATTCGGCCCTTTAAAACTCCTCGTCACATTTGCAAAGAACGATTCCTTCATTTGGAGAGACAACCGTCCAGAGATTTTATTTCTTGAGAAACCTGCGCGTCTATGACTCAACGTGTGAATATCGGGTTAGGAGGAGAACGAACAGGACTGACAGCTGGACATGACTAAAAACAAGATTTCTTGAAATGAAACAGTTCTTCTGATCCTTCTGAAATATTCAAGCTTTAAATTATTCAGACCAGTTAATTGAAAACTTCGCATTAAACTCGACAGCACTTTGTATTTACTTCTAAACTTTTTCTCAAATTACAAATAAATAAATAAATAATTGTCTTTCATACATCTTTAGATAATTAATATGGGCATTAAAAATAGATTCTTTGTTGGTAAGAATTAAATAATTGAATTAAGGGAAAGCGTCTCACAGACTTTTATCTTTTCAGATGGACCGGCTGCGGATAAATTGGAAAAGTGCCTCACGGATCTACTGACACAAGACGTAAGACATTTCCACTCCTCTTCAGAATTCAAAACGGTATTTCATTCAGTGCCATTCAATTCACGTTAGTTGCAGCCTTATATGTAATGAAAAGGGAGGCGAGTTTCTAGTTTTTTTCCTTAAAATTCTACTTTTATGGGGGGGGGGGTTGCTAGAATTGATTGTCACATTAGATTGTTCAGAGAAAATTATGTCATACAGCTTTGACTGGTTTAATAGCAAATTAATTTTTATTAAAAATATATTATTAATATAAGTAAAATATTTATTTTAACTTTTCTTTTTCAGTCTAAGCCTAAAAAAATTCAGTAATCCGTTTTCTTAATCTCTAATACTGACTATGCTGTTTTTGTACTTGATATTCACATCTTTCTTGTATATTACCAGAAGTCATCTTCATCTACCTTCTAAATCAAAATGGTGCCAGACCTTTTAAATTTGTTTGGGCTCATAAAACCTTTATTTATTAATGGATCACTTATTTATTAATTCAGCATTTATTTATTGATTGAAAGACTTGCAAGCATCACTAGAAAATGGGAGGTAAAAAGAGTATACATTATAAATCGTCTTACAAAAATAAAATAGCTCAGTTAATGAATAAGTGAACCTACTCTGGAGTTCGAAAACAAATAAAAAGTGTAGGAAATGTGCATAAACATAAAACCCCAACGCAACACGCATGGAAGGTATGGAACTCTGTAAAGCAACATGAATAACATATTAATCTGTACAATATTATCAATTACTTAAAATTATGAAATGAAAGTGACAAAACAGAGGACAACACAAGCCCCAAAGACAACCCCCTACCATTTATCAAAGAATGCAATTAGACAAATATCTAAAAAGTATACGAGCAAACGAGAATTTAAAGCCGAGGATAAAAATCATGCAAATTACTAATCCCAAAAAATGAGCAATTAATTTACCATTACGGACATGGAAGGAGTAGCAAACAAAAAAATATATTAAATTAACAAAATTCTATGCAAAAAAGGCAATAATTTATGTTTTTAGCTCAAAAAAGTCATCGGAAACTGGAACCAAATTAAGTATTGAATAAAACAGCTTACAAAACAAGATCGAAAACCTGAGCAGATGCTTATAAATCTGTGAAAATAAAAAAGGAAAATACCTTGTAAAGAGAACAAATTATTTGTTAATAGTTTGTTAGTAGAAAGCTGGGGACAAATCCTCTGGCCCTTACGGATTCACCTCAGTTATCTTCGCATTCAGTCAAAGCAACTTTTCCCATTGTGTTTTTGAGGAGGAATCAGGGCCTGGAACAGCATCGTATAGTTTTCTCCCTCGGTTGAAACAGATTTGGCTCAAGGATCGGCAGTTCTTCATCCGAGGTACCAGCCCGTGGCCAAGATAAGACGACAAACTCTTGCGACGTAAGCATGTTTAATTTAAAATCGTCAATACATTTCGAATTGCGCTTGTTTTTCTTTGAAATTTCAATTGATGAATGGTTATTTGTAAAAAATGCTTATTTTGACACAGTTTTTCAATGCCCAGCCAGGAGCAAAATAAATTACTGCCTGTTCAGCCTGCATAATAGAATTATAGGGATCTGATTTGAAGCATCAATTTATTATTTTAAAAAAATGCATTCTGGAAACTTCATACTATCATCAGTTCCCGATGTACGATGTACCGATCATTGATGTAGACCGATGATCGATGTACACCGCAAATTCAAAATCTTCTAAACGTTTGGAAATTCAATAATTTTATGCTCAATAGGTTTATCAGTATTTTTGATGTCACAATTTAATTTCGTAATATCTAAAATAAACCTAATGTCAGAGGACATTTTTTAATATTACATTTCTAATAGAGACTTTTCTAAAGGGATGGACTGAAGGCCCTCCCGGAATAAAATTTAAGTGAATAGTTGGCAAGCATTTAGCCATCTCAGCTAACAAAGCCAAACTTGAAGCAATTTAGTAATCAATACACTTCTAGTTTTCACAGAGGTGGCGACAGGGGAGGGGGACAATTCCCCCCCCCTTCGGCAAGAGGTTGAGAATTTCGTCGGCAAAAATTTGTATTGATTCGGAACGTAGGTGTCACGAGTTTGATATTAATCAATGTAATAATTTAAAAGCCGTCTTAGAATTAATTTTTCATTAATAATTCGGAAACTGATTTAAGTTGACAGAATGACAGTGTTCGACAAATAGCCGACAAGGCTACTGGTGAATATAGTTTCCGAGCATTTCCCGTGAGTCGAATTAGCGAAGTAGGTCGACTGATTGTCGAACATAAAAAGGAACAGTCATATATTGAACCACTAGTTTGCTCGACATTTGCCATAATAACCGACGAGCTGAAAAGCGTCGCATTTTACCGACTATTTTTTACCGGTCGACTAAGAAATCGAAGCGACGGAGGTTAAAGCAAGAGGTAATCAGGCATCTAATTTAATCGTTTGAAATTCAGCCTATGATTTTCAATAAATTTCGCATAAAAGCCAACGAAACGAGAAAGCGAATAAAATATCACATTAGAAAACGTATTTTTTAAAAAAAATTTAAGAAATCAATGCGACGGACTCCAGCTGCATTTATATTACATTTAGCAGTACAAGCGGTAAGATAGCAGGTAAATTAAATGTTATATTTTGCTGACTTTTACTGATTGTTCAAGTAAATTATATATGCGACAGATGTCGATAGACTGCCGAAATTGAGATGAAACTGTCATATATTCAGCGCATAGTTTGCTTAATATTTCGCATAAAAACCGACAAGGTGAAAAGCGTCGCATCTCACCGACCATTTTTTGTCGGTCGACGAAGAAATCAAAGCGGCAGAGGTTAAAACGAGAGGTGATCAGACATCCAGTGCAATTGTCGACTATTCAGCCTATAACTTGCATCACATTTGGCAGAAAAGCCGAAGGAACGAAAAAGCGAATAAAATATCATGTTTGCAGTTATTTATTTTTCTTCTTTTAGCTAAAAAATCCCCGTCGGACATCGATGACATTTAGCAGTGTGTGTGATAAGAGAGCCAGTGAACAAGCGAAGCATATATTCATAAATACTCATGTACACACGTATTAGAATGGCGTATCTAAGAATTCACTTTTGCTCCATGAATTAGAGCTTCAGTTTTTAGATTTTATACTTAATATTACAACTATGCAAAGTGGAACACGAGTTTTCTTTATCTTCTGCAAATTATGCTGTATTAAAAATGACACAATTCCAAATACTTCTGAATGTTTAAGGCACTTTGGGTAAGGTGTCTTGATGTAACGATGATTAAAGAAGTTGCTCATGGAATATTCAGTTATAACATACTGAGAAAAATTCATGCACACAAGAACAAAATTATTGTCATTATTATTATTTTGAATATATTAGTTTACAACAGCTATGAAGGCGAAAAGTATAACAATAAAGTGTACTTAGATGTAAAAAAAGGTAGCACAAATTCAACATTTTACTGCTTTTGAATAAAATTTAGTCATATATGTAGTTTTTAAAATCTAAATATGCACATATATATATAATTACACATTAAATAGCTCATTTTTTTTACGAGTGCAATTTGCATATAACCATGACATTTATAAACGAAAGAATATTTACAAAATATTAAAACTATAAAGTTTTCACCATCCATCTTAAAAAAAAATCACATTCCCTATTATTTTTCACATTTTATATAGTTTCTGCGCTCAAGCTCGGAAGATATTTTAATGCCGATTGTTTGATTACAATCCTTCTATTTAAATTTTTTTTAGGTTGGTGATTGTATTTCCAGATTATCGAATAAGTAGAATATACTACTTTCTGCCCCTTACAACTTCAGGGTTATCCAAGATTTTTTTTTTTTTTTTTTTTTTTAGTTTAAAGACATTTCTTTTTACATAGACATTCTACTTGAACATATTCTAAATAAAATCAATATTCGTCTAAATTTCAGAATATTTTTAAAAACTTATTTCATGTTCCCAGATTTGCAATTCAGTGTGGTCTTCTTCGTGTTTAGTTAGCTGACAGACGCGATAATTTCCTTCTTCCGTAACGATCGTAAAAAAAGGGAAGGGGCATTGCAACAGTTATACGGAAGATAGTTACACTTGTCTCACTGAAGGGGATGTTCGTTTCCGACACTCCTTTCAAGGATAAAAGGGAGAGAGCTATATGTCCTTGACCTTATGTTGAGAGAGGGGTTTACAATGTTCTGTAGACTTCTGTTTATCCCCTTTTTCTGTCTGCATTCGTTTATTAAATTACTAGTTTATATATTCTGCGTTACTCGCAATAAAAATACTTCGTTAGCAATAGTTTTAAAATTAAAAAAAAATATATATTCTTTATAAAATTTTATAATATACATTTAATTTCCCATATTTTTAGAGTCTCAACTTTTTAATTTAAATCAGAATGCCAATTGAACCAGACTTATTTTTTAGAAAATCAGAAAAAAAATTACAAGAAAAGAAAACTGCATCATTGAAAAGGAAGAAGGTCGAATTTTAAAATGATATAAAAATATCTTTTGTAGAATAATTTGCCCCGAAGTTATTGTAGAAAAACGATAACATTTCGATGTATTCTAATGAATCGAATATTTAATTAACTTCCAGGGTTCTCTTTCTTTTCCAAATGATAAATATACAAGGATTGATTGATTTCAACCCAGTTCTTTAGATCTGTAACATACATGCACTGCCGCAATGACTGCATTTGTATTAAGGTTATATTTTTTATTCGCTCACGATATTGGCATTTTTTTTGCTGTGTTTTTGAAGATAGTTTGACGAATAAAGAACACTTAAGTACAGTTTTTTAAATTAAGACTGTACTTTTTAAAAAAAGATTTCATTTCTGAACAACTTAAAAAGAATCCACCACTTTTGCATTTTCTCTATATATTAAAAGAATTTTTATTAAAAATGTAACATAATTTCCAATAAAAGAATTAAGAAGTAAATAATTATTGAAAAAGGAGATTAATCGCAATTACTAACAGATATAAAAACGCATTATTGGATCTTAACACTTGTATAATTTAAACTTTGTTCTGCTTGCTTTTTTGAAAATGAATAAGACTCTTTCATTCTTTCTATCTCAGTTATGAAATTTCTTTTTCTATAAAACATAAGTCGCTTCATGAAGGTACTTGTTAAGCAATGAAGTTCAAGGAATCACATTTAAACAAGGAAATATTTTCCTTCTTAAATTTTAATGTGTTAGCTCTATTAAATATAGATACCGCCATAAATCGATTCAAGTTTTGTAAACTTTTCAAGAATTACGTTATTCAGATCATAGTTCTCCCGTGAAATTTAAGAACTGTCATATTTTTATAGCAATAATACGAAATATTCATTGCTGGGAAAAAAATGGGAGCCCCATTTTGTTCTTTCTTTTGAAAAATATACAATTTTTGATTTTCGTCAGTATCAAAATTTAAAAAAGATTTCTACATGATCCATAAGAATAGTTTCTTTAAAAAAGAAGGTAAAATATCTTTTTGAAGAACTACATATTATACTTTTAATCATTTCGAGATAATTTTTTCTTCTTCTTTGGTATCTCAATGTTAGAAAAATATATATACTTCTGTAATTCAAATATATCTATATTCTTTAGTGTTTATGTTCAACACTAGAAAAATATTAACATAAAAAATATAATTTACTGAATTTTTTTCCTCCTCAGTAAAATGTACGTCTCTCTAGATTAAATTCTTAAGAACTTTGTTCTGAAGCATTCACAGTACACTACTTATTTTGTGTATACAGTGTATATATTTTTATACTACTATAAGGCTAATAGAGCAATTTCTTATTTGTGCACTGGAAATATTTAAAAGGTTCTTGCAACTTGCCCCCACATCTGTTAAGAAGAGGGCCAAAATGGGCCGACCTTCATAAATTTATGGCCGGTGGGAAACTAAGTTGTAAAATCTCTTATTCCCCTCAGCTCCAAATGGCTAAATACCTCAAGCCATTACGAAGGGTCCAAGACAAGACAAGTAGTTCTAACACTGAAATAAAGTAACTATAACTTTTACAGAAGAATTAAATCTGCTGTGTATGAGGTGAATAATAACCTATTTATTACTTTACTTTAATATTTTAATGAAACTTGATATTTTTTAAATACTTCTAAATCCTGCAATTATAAATCCTATTTAAATAGAAAATAACAATTCTTGTATTTGAATGCCTTAAAACTAATTGGGTTTGGTTATATATATATTATTTTAAACATTATAATTAATAATTTACATATAAAAAATTTAACTTGACGAAAATAATACAATTTTAATTCTTCTACACAATCACCAAAATAATTATTGGAGTTTTGGTATTACACACACACAATTTTAACATTGTGCGTTTAATTTAAGTCCGTTCTTCCTCTTTCTAATGTATTAAATTTTAGAGAATTTTTTAAAAATGACTATTTTTATAAAAGATCTTTGTAAACGAAACATAATAAATCGCTAATATGTAGATAATAAACATAAATTGAAATGCCATGTTTTTCAGTTATATTATTTAAAATTTTGCAGATGAGAGCCTTATTATTATACTTTAAAGCCCTTGTCTTCATATAGCTGACTTTTGCTTATTTATAAACATATGTTACAATTTTTTCAGTATTAAACCTATAATCAAAAATATACTGACGCCATTTATTAGTTTTTTTCTGGTAATTAGGGTAGTTGATTTTAATTATTCTACTTTTATTTTTAATCTTTTCTAAATTGGTAAGAGCAGAACTTTGCATCAAGAAACCAAGATTGTCTGAACTCTCTGACTATTGTGGCCAGAAAACATCAAATATTTAAAAAAAGGGGTTTTCAAAAAGTTCTAATGGAATTTGCATTAAAAAAAATTAAAGAAGATTGCAGAAGGAAATATAATAATTTATAATAAGTAATAATTATTATAATTATTACTTATCATAATTAGTTTTTTATTGATTATGTAAGCTAATTACTCGTAAATTGTAAAATTGATTATGTAATATCTGGAAGCCAAATTTGAGAAATGCTACTTGACCCCCCCTCCCCCCCCGTCGGAAAATTGCTGCCGCCACCTTTCAGTTTTCAAACGATTGAATCAGGACAGTTAAGAGTTTTCTGCGTTTAAAATAGTCCATTGCAAAAACATTAAAATCATGGACGCCAGCAGAATTGACGAATGTTTTAATAATTGTTTCAATAAAACATTTAACCAACAGGCTGAGGTAAAAACTCTGAAAAACAACAAAACAAACAAACAAACAAAAAACAGACACCTTTCATGATTTTTTTCTCAAACTCTTTCCCCGCATCTGACACTTCCGCGACGGGCATGCCATCCGGGCAGCATATAAACTAACCTTACAGGCAACGGCAACGTTGTGATGTTTCGGAGTTCCGCGATGTGACAAAGTGGTCACGAGCACCTCCACATCATAATTTGGAATAGATACTTTAATTTGTAAATTTAGGGAAAAGTTAAATTTAATTGAACTAGTTTGGACGAGCGCAATAAAGCTCTAACGTCATAAAAGATTGGTGAGTAATTAATTTAAAAAAAAAATTCTTTTCTCTCTTTTTTTTTCCTGATAATAGTTTAATTAATTAAAAATAATAGTAGATTTACATTATTTATGGGGCTATTGAGAAATTTTAATGGAATTACGTTGCACGTGCCTTTTCAATTGGGTCGTAATTAAATGTCTATTTTGCTTAGTTTGGACATAAAAAATAAAATTCCAGAAATTTCACGCGTGTAGCACATCGTAGCTATCTAGGGTCTAAACAGAAAATAATTTTGAGAATTTAAACCCAGATTGGTAACAGAGTTAGTTGGTCCGCAGCTTTTTAACGGCTGGGAAATTGACAAAGATATTATCAATTGCTGCTCTAGGTCTCTTTCGAGAGCTAGGCAGTGCAGGATCATATGCAGGCAGCTGGAGTAACTCGTTACGAATCTGGGGTAATTTGTCAAAGAAACGTTTTGACGTATTTTTAATAAATTCCGAAACAGGTTCAATTTTGAGGTCGTCATGAATAACTTTGTTTCTGACGTACCAAGGTGCGTTAACAACTCGCCTCAGATGTTTATTTTGGAAAACTTGCAATTTCTTAATATTTGTGGCTGATGTGGCCCCCCAGATTTGGGAGCCGTACATGATGGTTGGTCTTAAAATGGCTTTGTAGAGCAGAAGCTTGAGCCCAATCGATAGCTTACTCCTAGGAGCAAATAAGCTGTTGAGTTTTTTACTCGTAATAACACCTTTAGTGAGGGCGGCTTTAACATGACTGTTAAAGCTTAATTTTGCGTCTAGTAACAACCCTAAGTATTTGTATTCTTTTACAAAGGGGACGGGCTGGCCGAAAATTTGGATAGGAACTAGATCGGGCATTTTCACCTGTCTGGTAAAAAGAAGGCACGCACATTTAGTTGGATTGACTTTTATTTTCCAGCCCTCGAGCCAGCACTGTAGAAAGGTCATGTACTGTTGAATGTTGTTTATGACTGTGAGTGGATCCCTATGCTGTGTAAGTATGGCGGTATCGTCTGCGAAAATCGCTAAGTGACAATTCCTAGCTCTTGGTAGATCGTTAACATAAATGTTAAAAAGAGTTGGGGAGAGTAAACTTCCTTGTGCACAACCGCTCAGGATCGGTCTGGGTGAAGACATTATGTTGTTTACCCGTACCCTAAAGTTACGTGAAGTTAGGTACGAGCGTAAAATTTTGACAAATTGAGCCGAAAAATCAAGTCGCATGAGCTTGAATAATAAGCCATCGTGCCAAATTTTATCAAAGGCTTTGGCTACGCCCAGAAAAAGTGCACCTGTGGTAGTAGACTTTTGAAAGCCATCGTGAATCAATTCTGTAACACGAACTAGTTGGTGATTCGTCGACAAATTTTTTCTAAAGCCAAATTGTTCTGAAATTAAGATGTTTTTGTCGCTGAGAAATTGATTCAGGCGTTTCAAGAGCACAGATTCGTACACTTTGCTCAAGCTACTAAGTAGCGAGATGGGACGGAAATTTTGAGGTAAAGACAAATCAGATTTCGGTTTTGGAATAGGGACTACCACAGCTGTTTTCCAACTATCGGGGAAAAAACAAAGTTCCATCATCCTATTTATTAAATAGGTTAAATACAAAATAAATTTAGGTGTCAAGTTCTTTAACATGCGATTTGTAATTAAGTCCAATCCTGGCGATTTGTTGGGCTTCAGGTTCTTGATAAATGTCAAGAGCTCCGAAGGCACAACCGGCTCCAAGTTGTTTACATGTGGCGCTGTCAGATAACTCCCCAGCTGATCGCTGACGTACGAATTTAAAGGGACGTTCTTTGTCCACAAGTCAGCGTGTGGTTCAAACTGCTTTTGTAGGCTGTCAGCCAAAACTTCCGCCTTTTCTATAGGAGCGAGGGCAAGGTCACCCGTTTCCCCCCTTAGTGGAGGGATCGGAGTGAATGATTTTCGCAGAAAGGAGGAACGTCGCCACATGACGTGCGTCGCCTCACTGAGTTCTTGTAATCTATCAACTTGCCGTCGCTCGAAGTGACCTACTTTTAACCCTTCTATCTCGAGTTGGAGAAGGCGCAGATTGCGTCTAGCTTGTGGATCTCTAGAACGCTGCCAAATTCGGCGCCAGTAATTTCGCAGTTTAATTTTTGATTGGATTTCTAAAGGAAGCTTTTCTGGAGGTTTTTTAAATTTTGGTTTTGAGGATTCTGCGAGCACCTCGGTTAAAATTTTGCCTAAACGTCCAACTGCAAATTCTGCGTCATCATTGCTATTAATTTTGAGAGGGGGTAGGGGTTTTGAATTTAAAATATGCCGAAAGTTCTCCCAGTTGGTGGAGAATTGTGCTGGTGAATTTAGAGAGAATTTTCCGGTATTAAAAGTCATAACTACCGGAAGGTGATCTGAGTCAAGTAAATTTAGAACTCTAATTTCAGAGTTGAAAGGAATTCGCTTTAATATTGCGATGTCAAGAACGGAGTCATGACCTCTAACAAGATTAATGAAGGTTGGGGAGTGGGGTGCCAAAACATTGACTCCGTCTACTTTTGATAAATAATTAAACAAAGTTACGCCTCTCGTTGACGAGATATGATTATTCCAAGCGATATGCCCTGCGTTCATATCGCCCGCAATGATGACGTTTTGGCCTAAATTTAAAAGTTTTTTAACATCCTCCAGAAGGTATTTATGCGGACCCCCAGACCTCGCATAAGCTGACACAATTTTGATGGGTGGGTTATTTCCTAACTTGATTTCAATAATTGTCGCGTCCATCCTCTCTAAAACGGGGGTGGGGAGGACGTGATGATCAATTATTGATTTAACATAAATGCAAGTGCCTCCGAAAATGCGCCGAGCTCTATTAGTATCAGTTACGGGCCTATCATTTCTGTAGACCCGATAATTTGCGATTTGGGGTGTGTAGTCCCGTGGGAGCATGGTCTCTTGGACAAGGAACACGTCAAGATTTTGTTCTGAAACAAAGTCCCGAACCTCAGCTACCCTGTTACGCAAACTATTCGCGTTCCAGGTGCAAATCTTAAGATTATGCAAGTTTATTGCGGAGAAGAGAGCGAAAGTTAAAGTGCGGGGCCGCCGCTGCTAAGGCTGACATATTTCTCGAAAAGGAAATATGCCATGTCAGCTCCGTGTGATGCTGCACGGATTGACGGGAGAGCCAATTTAAAGGCTTGGAGTAGAAGAGGTGCGTCGCACCAATCTTCTCTCATCAACACAGCAAGACCTGAAAAAATGTCGGTAAAAATTTTGGTATTTACAGCATCAACTGGGACCGACTGTTTTGGAATAGAATTTGTAACAACTGAGGTGGTTGGTTCACGCTCCTTTGGTACAGTCAGAGAAGGAAACTCAGACTCTGGATTTAGAGCCTGAGCGAACGACACTTTTTCATTTACTTTTCTGGAATTTATTAGAGGTCGATGCGTCCTGGGGGGATCCCAAATGGATTGATTGGACGGGGTATTGTTTTTTTCGAATTTACGGGTGACTTGTTGTTTGCCACCAGATTTAGGGAAACGGGGACATTGGCGCCAGTTCGCTGCGTGATCACCTGCACAGTTAGCACACTTAAGTTTATCCTCGAAGGCTAGAGGACAATCTCTAGCCCTGTGAGGTCCTGCACATTTGACACATTTCATAGGAAGCTTGCATGCTTCAGAACTATGAAAGAAACCTTGACACCGCCAACATTGAGAGGGCCCCTTTCTACCTCTGTATCGCTCGACTGAGATTTTAGTGCCAAACATCTCAGTCAGCGTGTAAATTGTGTCAGACAGAGGGCCGTTTGTGATTTGCACATAAAATAACGGCATTGGAGACTTAGTCTGAAATTTAGACAGTTGAGTTATACTGACAACTGCAAAGCCTTCCTTTTTTAATTCCTCTTTGATATCCTCAATAGGAGTGCAGGAGGGAAGTCCTCGAAGTACGACCTTTAAGGGCCTATCTGATTTTAGCATGAATGTTTTGAATTCGGCACCTTGTACTTCGAGGAGCCGGGAAAGGCTTCGGTGCTCTTCTTCAGTTTCCACCGTTAATTTTAGAAATTTATTGCTCATTGTTGAGCGCATAGAAGGGGCCTCTAATTTTAAGATATTAAGCATAAATTTAAAATCTGCCCTAGGTGTAGCGAAGAAGGGCGGTATTCTCCTTCGTTTTGGCTGTGCAGGTGACGACTCAGCATCGACCTCGTCTTCTAACGCAACCTCTTCTATGCCTTCTGGCAGAGTTTTCACTTCAATATCATTTTTATTTTGGTCATTTATTTTAACACTCTTATTTTTCCTAGTTAAATGGGCGGGTGGGGCTATGAAGCCTTCCGCATCAGCAATTCTTTTTTTATTACCATTAACTTCTATAGTTTGCATTTTGTTAATCTGTTCAAGATTACTTAATTTACGCCTAGGCGTCTGTTTAGCAATCATTTTTTCATTTTTAAGGATATCAATATTTTTGTTAACACTATCATTAGACACATTATCAACATTTACATTATTATCAATACAAGCATTTTTAGCATTTGAAACAATTTTAACATTTGATACAACATTTTTATGCATTTTATCAACAATAACAGTATCATTTTTAGAGGTTGCGTTAGAGGCCTCGTAATATTTCTTACAAATTAAATTGACCTCTCCAATACTCACGGGGAGCTTGAAGAGGGGGATTCCTAACTTATCTAACATACATTTTAAAATCTGACTCACCCGGTTTATTTCCTTCATGGCTTGCGCGTACTCTCTACTGTCAGAGTCGTGGCACCGGATGGCTTGCGCCCAGCTTCCAAGGGTGTTCTTTGTGGCGATGGCCTGAATGATATCAAGGTGATGCATTGCAATAAACTCCTCCGAAATCACTATTGATGACGGGGACACAGGTCGATCACACATTTTTTCACTTTCACAATTTCGCGCACACATATCACTTTCGTCGATGCACATTTCACTATTGATGGCACAATCTTGATTCACTAGTAGGTGGTTATCACCTCCGGTTGGCACATCCACGGCTGGTGGCAGCTTCTGGTCTCCTCCCCTGATGTTTGTTGTGGCTAGGTCACTGGTGGCGGCCTGGTCACTGGTGGCGTTGGTTCGCTGGTTGGTGGTGGCGGCATGGTCGCAGGCTCGCTGGCTGGTGGTGGCGGCATGGTCGCAGGCTCTCTGGCTGGTGGTGGCGGCATGGTCGCTGGTGGCTCGCTGGCTCAGGCTGGCGACTTCCATGTCCTCGTCCGAGGATGGACCGCTCGAGATCTCCTCTCCGCTGGAGCCCTAAAAAGGGCGCGTCCGGCTGGCAGGGGCTGGCCTCCTCTTTTTCCTTCAGATCGGGCATTTTATTCTTTCCTCTAGAAAAAATCTCCGGTTCCGCAAAATGCGGAGCTCCAGAATCGTAGGTCCTACTCATAGCTAAGCTACGGTCGAACTCCACTAACCTTACATTGATAGGAACCTTACAAAAATTTAAGCCCGCTGATTGGTTGGACTCATCCTACGTCAGGACCTGTGATGTCAACTGATATATTTGTGTACTAATAGCGATCATTTGTTCTTTTTTTGGCATAACTACTTAATACATGTTACTTTTTTTTATTCTTTTTCAAATGTCTGTGTTTTCGGAGACTAAATTTCCAACTTCATTTTGTAGTGAAGTTGAATCATATGCACGGAATGTAATTACTGTTCGCAGCGGTGTGAAAAATTTAGAATTTTTAAGAGACAAAATAATATAATAATGAAATCCCATTCTTCTAACAACGAATATTTCTTCATGGAAGATTTAAAATAATTTGTCTAATTTTTCCAAAATTTATTTTTTAGGGAAATTAAGCATTTAAAAACTTATCTTATTTTCAATTGAAAAAAATCTGGTATCAATTTTTTTAGGCCATTCCTTTTTCTCAAATACGGAAGTTGAAATGGAAGCCATCTTTCATTTACCAAAATTTTTTATTTTCATTCGGAAAAATTTCAAGGATTTTTAAAGGAATTCTGGCTTTTTTTTTTCTGAAATAAACTTTTTACAAGGAATTTTTTTAGAAACCAAAATTGCTACATAAACGTTAATTTGGGGCAAATATTATAAATTCTGTTGTGTTTTTTTACAGATATAGCTCAAGAATATAGAGCAGATAGAAAGCAGCAGAATTTGAAGCTTATAACAGCTGGCTATTCAATTTTTTAAAATTTGAATGTGTTTTTTTTTTAATTCACGCAAAAAAAAAAACCGAGTTCGCTAATTTTCATAATAGAGGGCGCCATGATGTAATTTTAATTCGTTTCCAAAAGACAGTGAATAAAATAAATGATACAAAGAAACATATTTTAATTGATGCAGAGGAATTTTTTGTTCACAATCTCTTGTTTGAATTGACGAACACGAATTAAAATTTCGCTATCCATTTGTAGCATTCTTCAAAAATTTTCACATCACTGCGTCAAAAGATTTGGTTTGGAGTAAATGATTCTACTTCATTATAAAATGGCCGGAAGATTTGTCTCCAAAAACAGAGACATTTCATAAAGATTGAGAAAAAGAAACTGTATGAATTTTTTATGTCTAAGACCAGAGAAACACTGCGCTAATCCTTAAGCATCACATTTCATGAAGTAGGATGAGTCTACCCAATCAGCGGGCTTAAATTTTTGTATGGTTCCTATCAATGTAAGGTTAGTTTATATGCAGCCCGGAGGCCCCAGACAGCCGTCTAGCACGAAAAGTCGGAAATCCGCCATTACTTGGACAGTATATGTACCCCAGATACAGCTAATTAATATTACATCCATAAAGATGCGAATTAAAATGTTCATTTAACCCATTTGTTGATAATTTATTATTTTTTTAGAATAAATGTTTTTTAAACATTAATCAATTGTTTCAAAAATGTGAAAATACGAATCACGGAAAGCAATCGTTTCCCTCATTTTACCCCCGATTTTCTCAGATTCACTGCAACCTTGATTTTTATTCTGTGCTCCTCTGTTACGAGAACATTTTAATAAGAATTATCTTCTGATTTTCAGCATGAAATGTATAATAAACAAATAAATGGTTTTGTGGATTATGAGAAGGTAAGAAGTACAAAATTATGTATTTCTCTTTTATTGCAATTACTGAAATGATTATTTGGAAATTATGTGGTGTGAATGGGTTAAATGGGTCTGGAAAAAGAATTCTTTTAACATAAAACTGAATTAATTTTTCTTATAAAGTTAAAAATATATCATTAATTTTTTTCACATAAAAGGACATTGGATCAAGTAAATTTTAAAATAATATTTTTGTGTCTTTTCCCATTTTTATACGCTGTTTTTTTTTAATAAAATGAAACTCGTGAGATCATCGAATCAATAATGCAACATTTTGTTCCGATATTCTAATTTTAGTGGTTTAAGAAATTATTTTCCGATAAAAGATTAATGGATTCACTTTGTATATAAAAATGTTCTTTTTTGAGTATTCGATCTAATTACTTCCATTTTGAAAAAAATGTTTTAATTGAAACCTATATTAAAAACTCATTCAAGGATTAAGCCATATGAAATTGAAAAGAAAAAGTACAAAACTTTTACAATTCTACATAATTTTAGGTTTGTAGCCTGAACCATTTGGTTTTCCAAATGATTCCGGTTCCTGTTTAAAATATATTTATTTATTATTATCATTTATTATACTTTTTAAAAATAAATTATAGTTTTACAAAATATTAATGTGAACAGGAATGACACGGAATATTTCTCAGCACCGTGTTCAGAAAAAAGAATTTGACATTCATGAAAAATTATTAATGTGCTTTTATATTTTACAGAAAGTCTCTGCCGATCCGAGTGCTTCAGACAGATGCGGAAGAATTGCAAATACACTGGTGAGATGGATATGTTTTTAAATTTATGACTTCAGTGACTGAGAGAAAAAGCACATTCACAACTATAGTCTATTCATGTTTTTTCAACAACAAAGCAATCGTTCCTTATTAGCTACTTCTGTGACAAGTAATGATTTCAAGTATTAATTGTATTAATTTTGGAACCTGGTCTTCTCTA
>JAOUZG010029819.1:0-11212 GCA_026289955.1 Argiope argentata | reverse complement strand
CACTTTAAATGTTTTATGTCATTCCTGTGCTGTTTATCATCTTGTATATGTCCGTTCATCATCTGTAAACTCATCACCATAATATATAAGTTTAAAATCTACTGGCCATCTCATTGATTCAAACGCCCACAAACAAGACCCCCCCCCACACACACATATATATATATATATATATATATATATATATATTGCAAAGGAACATTATCGACCACTTTTCGAACGCAGTACGAACATTTTGTTACGAAAGCAATCCTAAAAGCTTTCGGAACCATAAATATTGTGTGATTTTTTTTCTAAATAAACAATTTTGATAATTTATTCTAGATATTTTTTCCGTGTTCTGGGAGTCCCGGTTCGGGCATGGCTGTTCTTCTGTGTGCTATCAGTGAGATGTGTGACTGTGCCCTCCTGTAAAAAGGGGCTGTGCAAGCGGGTGTGATGAGTGCGTAGCTTGGTCGTACTCTTGGCCTTAGTTGGCGCTACTTCAAAAAAACAAGAGACGCTCCTTTCGGTTGCTGTATCTGCCAGGGGGGGGCTTGTCCAATATGGCAAGTGTCATAAATAACAACAACAACAGATATTTATTCCAAATATTTTAGACAGACAACTAACTGAAGCATATAGAAATATGTATTATTTTAACATTTAATGATACCCTACCCAATACCATAGCCATTGCAACTTTTATTGACATTGTAACTGATTCACTACCCAGTACAACTGGTCATAAAATTTCTGATTTAGTTTTGCTAAAACTGATATTTTATTGCATTTTTTCCATCTATTCGAATTGACTTATTTCCTTTTATAAATGAACTTTCTACTAGCACTTTAATAAAATCAACGTACAGTAAAGGGTTAAACAGGCTTAACGAGACATGAAGCTTTCTAAAGTGGTTGACTATTATTACAGTAACGAGGAATATATTGGCGAAATCGTTCCAGCAATTGAAGGCGAGATATCTGATAAAGTTTCATTTTGTGATATTACTTCGAAATGTAGTGTTGTTTGGGAAACAGAACCGTTGATTTGACGAAGAAATATCGATATATCAAAACGAACAAATTTAATTCAAATCTATTAAATTTGATTGGCAGTGTAAATAGTTCTCGCTTTGTAAATTTAAGTTATAGTATCGTTTATGTGGATTGCTGTCGATTCTAGAGGGGCCAGTCGTCTGACTATATTTAACTCTCGTAAGTTTCATAAAAGCTGAAAATTGGCGGAATTTATCTAATGATTGGGACTTTGAGACTAGTTTTTTGGTTTTGTTGATTATATTAAACATATGAATTCTTATTGTTGTAGCCGAATTTCAACTATCATTTATCATGATTAAAATGTTTATTATTATTAATTTAAAAAGAATATTTCCATGTTAAAAACAGAACATTATCCACTTTTTTTGTGTGTATATAAATATATATCAGCCCCATTATAAACCATTGAAATAAGAAACATATTGTCCTCCCTCGTACACTTTTGATATATACTTCAATTCCCGAGCCACACCTGTAATTGGGCATCTTTAAAATAAATTGAAGCGACGACTCTACCATAAGTTGTATTTCGGTGACTTCCTCTAAGGCTACTCACAATACGCCTTCAATCATCTTCTAAATCAATTGCAAAAAAGATCTTCGCAACCAGGAAAGTCACCCAAGGTGTGTCTTCTGCTCCGAGGAGAAGAAAGAAAAAGCCGTTGAGAAGAAAACAAAAGTGGCACTTATCCGACTAAAAATACGTGCACTTATTTGCTGCTCATCTTCTCCACAAAACGATGCGATGCCCGGCGGAACGGCACGACGGCTGACCTCTTTAGCTGCGGACCATCCAGGAAGACTGACCCTCTGTCTGACCCCTGGAGCGTCCTTCTTCGGAACCAGTAATTTAGAATACCCCTTCTTCTGCTTCTTCCTACGCTGACGGAAACGATGCCCAGAAAAGGAAAAAGTCGCCTTGTTTTTGCTTTCTTGTTATTGGATCCTTTGGGAATTTTAAGGCAAATAAAAAGTGAATTTTCCTTTCAAAAGTTTATTTAAAACAGAAGGCATGTGGCAGAGAATGAAAGTTATATGATTAAGTGCCGAGGTTTTTTTTTCTTTTTTTCCTGTCTTTCTTTCTTTTTAATTTTCTTAGAGAGGTGAATGAAAGGATTGTTTTCCTGTTTATCTTCTCATGTGGTTGAAGGCTGCCCGTTTTTTTTAATAAATTTTTTTGTTATACTTCGTTTTATTGAAGAAACAATGAAAACCCGGGAATGATAAAACTTGGCTTCTAATGTATATATTCAATACAAATTTCGATAGGAGTTCGAGTTTTCAGGGTCGATCTATGCCCAATGACCAGTGAATAATTGAGCCAACCGAATTTTTCTTCAATCGGCTTATTTAATGTAGAATATTTTATGTTAAACTTTGTTGTACAGCAAGAGTAGAGTATGCATTTTGGGCCTATTTCCTTTCATTGACTGGATCCGAGATTAAGCACAGATCTTTAATTTCAATATTAACAATATATATCAAAAATTATTTTTTCAGGAAGTAGTTTTCATTTGACAAATACAAAAACAGACATACCAAATGACTTCAATTTATTTATAACAGTTTTTCCAAAGTTCGAGATATATCTACAATTTTGGCGCAAAGATCAAATATATATATTTAAGCATCGTTTAAAGAGTATCTCGCATAACGAGCAAAAGAAGGCATAAAAAAAGTGATTCACTGGACGAGCGTTGTTTCACAGGCAGGAGAGACCTCCTAACATCACATGCTCTACTGATCTGTATTGTTGGGAGATTGTTTGGAAGGGACCCTTTATTTATAGAGAAAAAGTTTGGTCGGATAGCGTTGTCGAACGTGACCCCGAGAAGTTTCAGAAAGAGCATCAGAAGCTTTAATCTGCGAGATTTTGTTTCTGGCAAGATTATGGGGTTGGCAATAGATGGAGGATAGCAGCGACATCTATGAACTGGCGGAATAACAAAGCCAGAACTACTGAAGAGCAGCATTGTATGTCAGAGTAAAGAACTGCGGAGGAGATTTGATGAGAATCTCCTCTTCAGGATCATAAGGGAAAGAGATAAATAGACGCAATAATAGACAGGGAGTAACAATCTTCAATGAAATAAGGGAGAGGTAGGTATCGTGAGAAATTATTACATTATGTATTGAGAAGAACACTCTGATAAGGCAGTAGCTTTGCCTCCTACAGATTTATTTAAAGATAATACTAAATCTCATTTCAAATTATATTACTAATATTCCAGAAGAACTTGCTGGTTATCGGAGGCGGTTAATTTGCAATAAATGAAATTTGAGATGCGAAACACAAGAACAATTGCCATTTTCATAGTGAAAACTTTGCTCTGTACGCTTTATAGAGCAATAAAAGAAAGAAATATTTCTAACATTGATTATCTCTTATTCGCTCTGAAGATATTCAATGAAATAAAAATAAATAATCTGACAATATTACAGAATTGTAAAACGTTTTTTAAAGAACCGTGGTGGCAAATCGCTAAAGGCAACATCAATTCACAAAACTTATTTAAGATAATATTAATCAAACTCGTTAATTTATAGATTTTCGAAAAGTTCCATGAACTAAGGCATCAGTCTAATTGGCTGCCAAGTTGTAATACACAAAATTATGATATATTTTTCCAGTTTTAAAATCTAGATTTCTTACAAATTAATTTTTTTTCCTACAAAATAAAATAATAAGCAAAACCAAGTAATATTTCTCCTATTTCAATCGCCAGTCCGATTTCGCCATTTGTAATTTCTAGGAAGGTTCATAACTCCTAAATGTATCATCAGCTGTCGTTCATCCCCCCATTGCCTTCTATTTTCGATAGAAATCTTAAAAGAACTATCTTATAGTACATTTTCTATGAGAGAAAAAACACTATAGAATTCCCCAGTCCCAATTACTGCTTCGCTTTCACCAATTCGATTTGTTTTATTGAAACCTCATGACATCTAGAAATGATATCAGTGGTCGCCTGCCTTATACCACTCATCCTTTAATTTCGTGAAATATTGAGAATTAAGAAGCCTACAATCATAACAATTTAAAATTTATCTGTTTTGAATTTTATCTGTCAGTTCGCATAGAATAATTACCAGTTCGAATATTCTATTCTTATTATGTAAATAGAATTTAAAATAACCTTTGAGATTAGATGCAATTCATCAAAGTTAGTTGATGCCACTAAATTAATGCAATTGATATGATATGGATATAGGTGGCAATCGTTTTAATTGAAATATTGACCATCCAAAGGAATTACAACTTTTCCTAGCTATCTTGATTTCCTCTGGTCGGTGCTATTCCTGGAAAATCCTACATGGCATTGACGTAGAATAGTCAGAAAATATTAACTTTTGGAGGGAATGCAACTATTCTTTACTGAATGCATAGTGTTATCCTTGGCCAGTTATTTGGCGATTAACTCTTAGAATACAGTTCATATAATCAAAAATCGAATTTGTCTTTTAGACACGTTTTTATCAACCTATTGAAATAAAAGTTTCACAAAATCGCTCTTGTAGTCCCAAATTCGCTTTATTCAAATCATTGCGTTTTGAAATATCCCATTTACATATTTCTGATAGAGCAGACCAACTGACAATCCTTCCGTGGGAGGATATATTTCAAAATTCGACAGGTGTCTACACTGTAAATACTATATCTATATAACAAAGTTCTTTTTTATCTTGCTCTCTTTATTTTGTAATTAACAAGTGAACTTATACTTAATAGACTGGACAGATGGATCCTCTGAACAATTTTTGCCCAAAGCTTGACAGAAATTTACAAATTTAATTTTAAAACTGTGTGATAAGTTTCAACCGTTTATTTCAAATCGTTTCTTGATCATCTTTGTCACAGACAGACAGACGAACTATATATTATACTACGTATACGAGAAAGTAAAATGGCAATAATAATGTTTGGATCAATAAAAAAAATCTGTTAACTGTTTTGCTATTGCTAATGCTACGTTAAATGAATTAATATACATATATCTTATCAATGAGAGTTTTCGGAGGTACAGTTAGGCATCATCAGTTTCTTCACGTGAGCATAATTCAATGCCTGATATGTACAACATGGAGGACAACGTCATCGGGATCAGCTGCTTACCACAACTAAGTTCCAAATATGCAATACAAGGAATTGATTACACAATTCTTACATGGTTATTTCTGACTTTCTTTTCATTCGCATGATAACTATTTCCTCACTTCAAATTAGGTGATGATATTCTTAATTCCTCATAGATAAATGATTAATCACAAAACTCCTTATATCAAATCGAATAATTGTTGATCTATATGATTAAGTGATAATAATCTCTAATCGGTCTTATATCAAGACGAAATCGTGATTCAAAAATATATAGTAATAATTTATCAAATATGATTTTTCGTGATATCAAAAAATCAAATAATAATAATTTTTCAATTAAATATTCTTTTCAAATTCGAAAGTTTTGCTGAATTTTCAAAGTGAATTTTGGAAATAAACATCTTTCGAAAAATAATTCACGATCAAGTTTTTTTTTAAAAAATTAGTAATTTGCATTTTGTCTCGGTCGCTTAGTTAAAAGTTGAAATCAGAAGAAAATAACTACAACTACTTTGTCTTCATTGTTTAGTGTATTGGATATCTGTGAATAAAGGTTTTTCCAATATTAGATATTTAAATATTGATAGATTTTTTAAAAACAGGGCACTTTTTTTCATAATTTGATTACTTATTTTACTATTGATTTATTTGGGCCGGGATGGCCTGGTTGGTAGAGCGTTGGACTCGTACTCCTTAGGTTACGATTTCGGAACTCACTGGCCTAAAGATTCCCCGAGTGTATGGCGACTGGCGCTCGTTAATTCTGTTCATGGTCGCAAAGTCCTCCATGTAGAGAGTATTGCCACTGGGAAGTACTGGGTCAGAGATGATAGTTCTCTGTTCCATGTCTAAATTACGATCTGAGATGAATGAATGAATTTGCTTGAATGAAATCCGCCCCTTAAAAAGGGTTGTGACGTGTGAGTAGCTTGGTTCTTGACTCTAGATGGCGCTAATTGTAAAACAAAGAGAGGCATTTCTTAGGCTTAAACCATCTGCTTATCGTATCAGCGGGGGCTTGCCAAGGAAAGTGCCATTAGTCACAACAACAACTATTGACTTTATAGCTTCTTTTTTAAAGGGAAGGTTTTTGCTGAGAAGGCGGCGGTATTTACTCTTCTGAAAGAAATGAATATATTTTTCGTCAAGGCATCGCACCTCTAAAGGAACATTTATTAAAGTCAATTATTAAGGTCGAAATGCAATTCTTTATGTGAGTAAATTTGAGCATGAAGTTTCAGAAATTATAGTTGATTTCTTATATCTTCATTTTCTTTTTAAAATTTAGCTTTCGCGGGATGAAAAAAAAACATAAATAGCAAAGCAATAACGACTCTAATGTTTGCTAAAATCTTACATTATTCATATTAGCAAATGCCTCTGCGGCATAAATGTTGCTTCTCTTTCAGGGCCGTAAGTTTGATGTCGAAATCTTCATGGAAAAAAAAGAACTCCACTCTTTTAGGACCTACATGACGCAATCATGCCACATGCAACCAACCTTTCTCTCGTGTTTACCACAGGTATCAAGAAATGTAGAACAACCAAACCGCTCTCCTCTCCCACATCTGCCAACTTTCTAATGGACGATGATATAGCGCATTTGGCGAACTTTCACTTTTACCATGTCACGGGGTCGCATCCTCATAATCGAGTCCAGGCTCTTTTTTACTTTTCGAGTCTAGAAACCTCAACTCTGCACTTCCCTTTTCGAAGTTGATTAACATTTCTGCCACCCACTCCCTAAGGGATGGATCCACAGGTTGCTGCTGCCTCTTGAGCTTCTGAAAGGGAATTGGGTTGTGATAAAACGTCTGGAGTTTATTGATTCCAGACATGTGCAGTGGAAGACACAGTCTTATTCATTCCGGTTCATTGATGATTTCATTCAAGTTGATGCATTTGTGGTTTAAAAATCTGTTACTATATGTTAATAGAGTAGTTATTTGGTATCTGCTATTTGTCACTGGGTATCTGATATGACATCGTGCCAATTATTTGACTAGATAACCTTTTTACTGCCACTAATAAGTAAACTAGTAGGGTATTATGTTCATTTTTGACAGGTGTTTTAACCCGTGTCAGAGAAGGAAGCGGTTTGGCATTAAAGATTTATCTCCGTAAAAGGAAATGGATTCGTCAAAATGTTGCAGAAGATTTAACGGAATCTATAATTTGTTTTTACTCAGGGAAATTTATAGAATGAAATGCCTTAAAAAATTCACAAATGGGTGTAATAGATATGAAGCTTTTGGTGCTTTAAAAACCAATTATCTTCAAATGAAAATGTTTTGTGTTACTAATTATTGATGCTAAAGATGCAACAGCAATAGAATTTCCAAGCCTATTTAATTACTGATATATCCATTATTTTTAATTATGATTTAGGGTTTTTTTATCAATGAAGTTTAGAAAATATTTGAATAAATCATTACAAAATTTTGAAGTTTTTTTTTTCCTTCTGATTTTTTTTTGTACAATTTCTTTTTTGCTTGTGTGGAATCTTCAACTTTCAGCAACAAATTAAAAGAATGATAAACTAATTTTCTTCTCCATTGACCACCTTTCTAATTCAGCAAATTAATTTTAAAAATTCTTAAGTTCAAATGAACATCTTCCTATTAAAAATCAATCAATTCTAAAAAAAATGCATAGAATAAAAGAATAAAATTTTTAATATTCGCAATACATTCGATACTAAAAATTTTATGCTATAATGAATTAAAAATATGCCATATATTATAGTAAATAGTTGGTAATAATGCATATTGGCGAATATTAAAATTTATTATTAGTGTGGACAGAAACGACGAATGAGAATGTGCCATTGTAACCAGTTTTAATATTTCAGATATTTACACTTATATTATGCGTTATATCTATGTTATATAAGGAGGTGTGGCTGTGTACATACAAATTCCTGCTTTATCTAAGTTCTATAAGAGTTTTAAGAGTTATTAAAAATTATCCACTATATGAAGCATGAAAAACCGATGATTATACCAAAAATGGAAATATATGCATTACTAAGCTAATAAATATTAAAATTAATCTAGGGGCTCCGCCTCCTACTCGCTTATGCTCGTCAACCCACGGAAACTGCTAATGCAGTTCATCTCGGATCGCCAAGTGATCCAAGCTCGCTTCGGTCGATCGCCATCTAAGAAACCACTTTAGTCTAGCAACAGATATATTCAAATTCAATTTATTCCAAAATATGATAAAACAATGAGAGGAATAAGAAATGTAAAGCAAAAATCACCTGCATCGAAGGTCTTTGTAAACACAAATAACCTTGCATTTAAATAACTATTCATTTAAATAGCTTTTCTTACAATTTTTCAAATTTGGAAGTTATCTACAGAAACAGAATAAGAATTTGCTATCTACAAAGAAATACATTATCTGAAAGCAGCTATATTCAAATTCAGTCGATTCCAAAATAAAATAAAACAGCGAAAGAATTAAAAAATTTTAATGGAAAAAGTACAATTAAAAGTATTTCACTCTATGCACATATTAATCATATTGCATCCGTTACGACAGGATCTTATGAACAGTTCTTGAGCATTTTCATTCGACCTGTTTTTTCTTTTTCGACGATTTCGTTTAAAATCGATACGGCACGACTTAAACTCACCGTAAAAAATTGTGTAAATTTTTTGCCCATTATTATTATTATTAAAGATGCAAGAATAGCGTTTCATTTGAAATCCCATCAAGTCTCGTGTTGATGTTCCCCGGCGAAGTCGAAGTGTTGCCGAACGGTGATTAATAAATTCGGTCTGATTTTGCGTCCACGTAAGCGTTGTGTGTGCACGCGCGTGTGTGTGTGCGTGCGTGCAGTAGTTTGAGAGACTTTTATCCAATGTTTTTTTAATCCTGAATCGATTGTACTTATTAATATTTAATCAATATATTAATATTTGGAAATACTATAACCATCTATGCTTTCAAATTCTTCGGCTAAACGGCAAGTTTACAATTTTTTTTAAATCTTTAAGTTGTTTCACAACGGCATCATAATTAATCACCGTAAATATTCCTTGAGGTTAATTCAGTTAGCAAAATGATATTTTTATAATCTGGTAAAGGCAGTTAAAAATAACACGAGTCGACCCAGAAAAATAACAAAGCGCTTGAAGCATTTAAAATCGTTGTTCACTTCTTTCCGAATACTTGATATTGAAATCTTCCTGAAGCAAAAAAAGAAACATATTTTTAACTGATTTCACGTAACAAAGGCCAAGACCTTACCGGAAACAGAAATGTTTCTTTAATTAATTAATGAGAAATAACCTCTGCACATCTTCTCAATAATAATAAACTTTCACGTAAAATTTCCGGCATTTAAACCCATCCACTTCCTCATTTTCCAAAAACGCAATTAACGACACATAGAGGGGAAAAAACAGACGAAAGAGCAACAAAGGATGCAGATGGATACTCATGTGAGTTCGCTTCTCTGCGACATTCAGAGTTGTTAACCCCCTGGGCAGACGATCCTTTTCAATGAATATGAAGCAGGAACTTTTCAACCTAGGTCAAGAAGGTCGTCAAAAAATTGGTCAATGTGTTACTGCCGTTCGATTGGCTGTCAGGGTGTTCGGTACCGATGGCATATTAATTAAGCTTAACGGCATACAGTAGCCGCGCATATTGAGAAATTGCTTTTATTGTTTCCTTGACTCACTTGATGTGGAACAAAGGCGGCTGTATGGCCGAAGCGTCAGATACATGTGATAATTACGGGTTCCGTCAGAACTGTTAATGTGGGCATGCCAAGCTTAAAAGTCTTCAGAATGTTATGCTGTTTCCCATGAAGTAGCTAATTTACAGTGTTACATTTCTAACGAAAAATTGTATTATTCAGTGATTGAAAGTATAATTGCATCAAAGCAAAAGTAAACAACACTATACTTGCTTTTCATAAGTTGTTTGTATCCTTATTAATTGAATAAGTAATATAAAAAAATGTAAGTCAATTCCTACTTAGGTCAACAAAAAAATATTGTTTCAGTTACTTTTTATTAAATAATTGCAATTATAAATAATTTATTAAAAAATAATTGATTTTCGCAAAAATTCAACTCGCATTCTTCACCTTTACGTGGTAAATCCCGAAATCCTCGCATTAGCTCATAGATCTCCTAACTGTTAATATCAATTTTCGTTACAAATTGCTAAACTCTATTTAAAATATTAAAAATCAATTTAATTTAATTAAGAATTAATACTTGAAAAAATTGTATTAACATCAAGTGTCATCCACTACAACTTTTTAAAAATGTATTTGAACTTGAATGAATGATAATAAAAATGAATGGATAAATAAAAATTATTTTATTAAAGATTGAAAATTTAAACTATATATATATATATATATATATATATATATATATATATATATATATATATCTATATATATATATATATATATATATATATATATATATATATATATATATATATATATATATATATATATATATATATATATATATACGAGGCATATTCGGAAAGTAAGTACCGTTTTTTAATAAATAGAACAAAACATTTTTTTTCAAACAAATTTTATTATTACATGAAAGACCAAACCTTAAACTATTTTTCTACTTAGTTTCCACCAATGTTCAAACACTTGTCGTAGCGAGTGACGAGTTTTCCTATGTCTTCCTCGTAGAAACTTGCCGCCAACCCATCGAGAACACAGCTTGTGATAGCCTAATTTGTCAACAACAATTCCGTACAACACAGTACGTGAAATTTGTGGAAATTCGTCTGAAAGTATCGTTATTGTGAATCGTCTGTTCTCTTTGATTTTTTCATCAACTTTCCGTATCAGATCGTCATTGACAAGAGAACGCCGACCACCCCGAGCCTCATCGTGAACATTTTTTCGACCTTCATTAAACATTCTAACCCACTTCCGCACCATTCCATCACTCATCGCGTTTTCACCATACACTTCTTTAATTTCACGGTAAATTTCAGCCGGTTTCACATTTTTTGCGTTTAAAAAACGGATAACAGAACGAATCTCACAGTCGGCGGGATCAGTAATTGTCTTAA
>JAOUZG010029805.1:81710-114639 GCA_026289955.1 Argiope argentata | reverse complement strand
CCCCCCCCCCAAAAAAAAAAATTAGATTTTACTTTCCCCGTCCTTAGAGTGAGATAAGCTTTAGAAATGGTGCATTCCTTGCCCGAATGTCATTCTGCAAATTTTTCTTCAGTTGTGAATTTCTACTCTTTATTATACAAATTGTGAATCGTTTTTTTATCAGAGTAATTTTTTATTAAAACAATTTTACCTTTTTAAATTAAAACAATTTTACCTGCTACTGATGAAGTGACAGTGATCTGTTAAACGAAGATGATGGTTGCCTAAAAAATAATGTTTTAGCTGTTTTGATGTTTTACATTTTCTTGAATTTCATTTATTTTTCTTGATTCCTTGTAAAATGAAGTTTTAAAACTATCACATCTATTTCCTGCTTTATTTTGATGTAACAAAAAATTAAGCAGTACCATATGTCATTTTATCTACTATTGACAAACGATTGTTTTAATGACATTTTAAGTTTTATGAAAAATAAGGAATTTTTTTTTTGTAGATATTTGTTCTAACTTTTATTTCAATGATTGAAAAGTGATTTATAAAAATTTGTGCGTGATACACTCATGCGTAAATTAATGGAAACTTAATATGGAACGTTTGTTCTAAAATTCATTTTATTTCATTGTAATTAGATCTTGTCTTAACAATACTAAAGAAAAAGTAAATAACATTTTAAAATCCGAAATTATGCTTGAAAAATTTATCATGAGGGTTTATACCAAAAGAAGTAATATTTATGACAAACTAAAGTAAAATGCTCAGACTAGAAACTGAAGGAATGTGTTTGCGATATATATTTCACTGAGTAATTTTCCCCCTAAATTTATTGAGCAATTTTTAATATCAGTATTAAATAATGTTTAAAAAATGTTATTTGATTTATCGAATTGCTTTTATAGATAAGATAGAAATATTTTTAAATATATATTTATCTCATACTCCTTTTCGATTATTTAAGTAGAAACAAGAATGTACAAGCTTTCGGAAACAAAACATGAAAACATTTTTAAAAATTTAATTGAAGGTAAAGACTCTTTGTATTACGATTCAAAATTCAAAATAATGTTTTATATTCAAAAATTCAATGAGAGTAACAATATATATTAAATAAAGTTGATACTGACGGCAAAAAGTAAAAGAATTCTCAACTGAATGTTAAAAGAACAAATTTTAGAAGTGTCTTCCAAAAGGCGCTTGTTTTCACATTTTTTTTAATTCAAGGTATGCTTTCATTTTAATATTAAATAAAGATTTAAAACATTATCTCGTCTGTCACTAAGTTGAATTGACATCTGTACCATGTAAAAAATATTCTAATTGCATTCATTTATACAATATACACGTAGCATACTATTATAATGTAAAAGAAATTGTCTTCTAATATCTATATTATTATTTAGTTTTGACAATACAATATTGTATTAATATTTTAAAAGTATATCGGGGAAAATTAAAAAAAAATTATAATGTTTTTGAAATTGGCATTAATGCCAGTTTTTATTTCAATGGTTTGAAATCTAATATAAATTTTCTAAAAACTATTTTCGAAATTATATTGTAAAAAAAAACTGTCAAATATTTTGCGATGAAAAAAATACCCCATAAAGTCGATGAACGAAACGTTTCACGCTAAAAAGCATCAACACATTAGAACACTTCGACCGGTTGAAAATGCAACTCCTCGGAAAACCGCAAAGCAATAGCTCAAAGGGGGACTGTGACAGATTTATTATTTCGGACCCCAGGAAGTAATTGCCCCTCAGCTTGGAAGAGCCCATGTCGTCCAGAGACACCCGAGAAAGTCTGGATGTTAAAGGGAGTGCTTTTTGAAAAGGGCTTGGAGGTTAAAGAATTAAAAGCTGTAGTTTTAAATAAAAAAAATTATTATGAGACTAATTTTATTTTATTATTTACTAAATTTGAAATTGATAATTTTTAAGAATCTCTTTTTTAAACCGCTGGTGAATATATTTGATTCATTAATCTTCATTGTATTATTGTAAATTTTAATTCAAAATGTTCTCAAAACATAATTTATCTGACTTAATGTGAAAAAAAAAAATGAAGTTAAAATACGAAGTCGCTGGAGACTATGCGATTTTATGCAAAAAAGAAAGCTCATAAAATATTCTGAAAATCGTTTCAAATGACATTTGGATGGGCACTAGGGATTTTTTAACTGATTTAAAATTTTATTCCAGGCAATGATATTGATTATTAAACTTGTCGCTTATTGTATAATTCCATTTGTTATAATTTGAATTTTAATACAGTTCTACATCTTATAAGTCTTACTTAGTTATTATTTTATTGTATAATCAAATTATTTTCTTCTTTATTTTTATGAACACAAAAGAGTGTATGCATTCCCTTATGACAATGCATTAGGAAATTTAACCCATAGAAAAATTGTAAAAATGTTAAACGTACAAGCCCTTCTACGGTAAACTTGCAGAATAGTGTAGTATAATAAAACTATTAATAAAAAAACTTTTAAATAACTTTTAATAAAAAACTTTTAATAAAAAAACTTTTTAATAAAAAACTTTTAAAACGTCATTTTTCTGGAGGTTACGAGAAACAAACTTAGTATTCACAATATTTTACTATGACGAAATGTGATATTTTAATGGCAAAGTAAAAAATTAAGATTTTAATTCATTAAGGGTTATAAAATATTTTAACAATACTATTTTTTCGATACTAGGAAATCAAACCAGTTTTAGTAATTCTTAAAAATACACATACACAAGTAGAACAAGAAATAAATTCCTTCCTCCCAAAAATTATGCAAATATATACATTTTTTGTTTTGTTTCAGAAAATAAATAATTCTCCCTAATTTTGAGAAATAATTTTACCATTATATGAAGTAAAAAATGTTTTAATAAGTTTAAATTTTTTTCAAAAAGTTCAAAAGATCGGACACGTTTAATTTATAACAGCTAGAGCCTCATCAAAGTAAAAATTATAAATATATTTTTTAAGCAAGTTTTATGCAGTGTTATGCATAACAATTGAAAAACGATTTCCAATTCCTACAAAGAATTACTACGTTTTGAAATTATAAGGTAATTTTAAAGAAAAGAAGAAAAAAAAAGATATATTCTGACAAAGCGAAAATACGACGCGATAAGCAACAGTGACGCTGTTTCCAGGTGGCTAGAATTAATTTTTATCTATTGTCCAGAAGGGGAAAACAATATCTTTACCAAATTTGTCACACTTAAAAGTTGTTAACAATGTAGCAAATATTAAACAATGCAGGAAATGGAGAAATTTAATTATAAAAGAATCTTCTTTCAGAGCAATGGATAAATATATTACGTCATCCATTCTTTAAAATTATATTTAAAGCATGCATTTTAGAAAAAAAAAAGTTTAAATATTTTTTTCAGAATTCAAAAACCCGATGAAAATGAATATAAATATAAAATGAATGTGCATGAATTTAATATTAAAATGAATGATAAAATGAATATAGTTATGCTTTGAATAATCCATTCACTAATGATTATTTCTAATTCTATACAATAAAGGAATGATTTCTTTTACAACGATCTTTGAAATCTCATCCATAAAACTATGCATTTTGTATAAGAAATATTTACAAGAAAGCTTTTTTTTCTCCAAAATATGTGTAACAAAAATGAATATAACATCTCTTTATTGTATAATGGGTAAAAAATAAACATTTTAATACACAATTAATCCTTCTCTTGTTAATGCACCATGAAACCTCATGATAAACACTAGACAATGCTTCGTTGTCAAAAACAGCAAAAAATGAAATAAAATTATCAAAAGCTGCAATTTGAAATTTAAGTAAAATAAATCGCAATATTGTGTTGATATCTCAGTAATGATAATTTTACTTTGAAATACTGAAAAATGTATTAAATAATAATAATAAAATGTATCCATAAGTCTTAAAAATTTATACACAATAGTTTTATTTTTTAATGAATGGACCAAAAAGACAATGAAGGAGTCAGTCGATTTCAATTTTAAGCACGATATTAATGCAAAAACTTTAAGTTGGCTATAAGCAAATGTGTTGTGTAAGAGAAATAAAAAGAGTAGCTGATTCCTTTCAACCTAAAATCGCAAATTGTTACAACTCCCCGTATTGACACTATGCTATCTGAAAATGGCCTGAGCCGACAGCTCTGAAAGAAAAGAAGGGTGTCGGGTGATCCCCGACCCTACAGGGGGAGGAAAAGAAATCCTAGAAATACAAAGCATTCTCCCCTTGTATCCTCAGGGTTCCGTCTCCTTAACGGGAATAAAGATAAAAGGAGAAATCTGTGAATGGGTTGAAACGTGATCGGACTGGTTATTCTCGGAATAATTGTAACACTGAATTGCATATCACTGAATTCTATCGGAACAGCGACTTCTCACTTTTCAGTGAAGTCGCTGCAAAGTTATAAATCACAGCGGGCCTCACACTGATAGTGACCTTGACTTTCGAATATTCGCATTTAACAATGCGCTACTATATGATCATTGCCTGTGACGTGAGTCGTACCGTCTCTGGACGGTCACACGTGACCCCAACAATAGTAATTCGCTTATTCACTTCGCTGGCGCCATCTATCGGTAGAATTTAGAAATAAAAAAATTTAAAGAAATGACATTTATTTTTAATTTAACTTTTTCAGAAAATTCTTTAATCTAATAAATAAATTAAATAAATATTATTGAAAAAGGATTTAAAAAATATGTTAAAATAGATAAATTAATTCGATCACGTGTTTCGTACATCAGTAAATGAAATATTAAATATTATTAATAAATTTTAAATTTAATAACAATTAAAAAATTTTAATTAATAATGTGATTGAAATAACAGATATTTGGAACAAATATTTAAAAATAGCAATAGCAAAATTATTTGTTACTCAAAAAAAAGGTGGATTATGCATCTCTATTTACTTTCCCAAACTGATCTTTGTTTCTTCTGGACAAAAGATCACCCCTCTTTTTAAAATCCCCTTTTCCGTCCTTCCTTTTCTCCCAGCACCCCTTCAGGCTAACACAATCCCTTTGTTGAAATGCGAACGACGTCGCGTCTATATTGATAAGGCCTTTCTTTGCATGCGGCAAAAACAAGGGAGTCCCTTCTTTCTTCACAACAATGGAAGGGCTAGTTTCTATCTTTCGACCCTCCGCTTGTGGGTTCTCAGGGGTCATAAATGGAGTTTTTCGACTCCTCGTTGTTTCGTCATTTAAATTGAGGTTTATTCTTTGCTCCTCAATTAACTTAGCACTCCGGTTACCTAATAAATAATAACCCATGTCTAGGTCGGCATCAATTATTGCTGCTTTCGTGACTATTTTGCCAAATTCTGAACTTTTAAGTTCTATCTTCGCGAGAGGGAAGCAGTTTAACTGTTTCTTAAGGGGTTGCTTTATCCACGCAATTTCTCCTGTCAGATCCTTGGACTTGATGTGGTTGCGACTCACTAAATCAATGGACGCTCCCGTGTCCCGTAAAACTGACATCTCTACATCATTCACCCTGGACTTACTCATGTAAGGCGCAAAAAGAGGTTCGGAAGGATTTCCCAACCCCACATGATTTACGACCTCGGAGGGCCTCTTTTTCTTCAATTGCGGACAATTGGGCCTTAAGTGTTCGGTTGAATGGCAGATGTAACAAGCGGCTAATTTCCTGCGTTCAAAATTTTCGTTCCGCCAATTTCCCTTTGGTATCGGATTTCTCCATGACTGGGGCCATTTCCTTTGCCTCTCTGCTCTGTTTTCGGCGAAGTGGGCCTAGACTTTTCATGCGATGATTTACGCTCAGGAACTTTGGAAAAATGTGGTTTACGAACGCTTCTAATGGATTCATATTCGTCTAATTTGCCTGCTAATTCCGACGGATCCACCAATTTACCCCATTCGTCTAAAAAGTAATCTTTGACTTCAGGCGGCACGCGTCGTTTAATTTGATCGGTGATCATCAAATTTTTCAGGGCTTCGAACTCATTTACTTTAACACCGTCTAACCAACCTTCCAAGTAATTTCTAAGCTCGAAAACCATTTCCTTCCAGAGCGTCCCTGTCTTTCTCTGATGTTGCGTGAATTTTATGCGGAATGTTTCCGGTTTCATTTTAAAACGCTCCAATAAAACTTTCTTTATGTGGGCATAATCTTTCATCCTACTTTCCGGCTCTTTAATAATTATTTGCGCTAAATCTAGCGGTAAAAGAGCCATGAGCTGCGATACCCAGTCACTTTCTTCTATATCTGCTGAACGTGCTTGGCGTTCAAACATGGTGAGATACAAAGAAATATCGGTGACTTGTTCGTTATTTTTGCATTAGGTGTTTCATTTCTCGCTGCGGTCTAACAGTTTCACTTCGTGAAGAATCGACGCTATTAGTTTCTGCTGCACTAGTAATTCTCAACCGTTCTAACTCAAATTCGCGCGCTTCTTTTCGCTCTGATGCCTCGCGTGCATCTATTCATTCTCTTTCCGCGGCCTCGCGCTGTTGGAGGATATCTTGGTAAAAATCTCGTACCATTTCCTCCTCATATTCCGGAGATGCCTTAATTTTTTTACAAAGATCTAACTTCGTATCTGTCGAGCAACTCCCAATTCCCAATTCTTGTGCTAGGGCAATTAAATCTTCCTTACGGGGTTTAGCTAAGTATGACATAGTTAAATTCTCACGTGGTTTACAATTTAAAATACAATTTTCACAATTCTAAACAGTTCCTACTTAAAACTACACATTTACAATATTAAACACTTTAAAAAATAATTTAAACAATTCTAGACATTGATTTTCTACTAACAAAAAAAACAACACTTCAATACAATAACTAAATTACTTAATCACACACAAGAATTAACTTCAGTTATCATAAAAACAATAGAACACACATAGATTCGACAAGTTTTTGATCACCTGGCCCAAGTTATCTCTCCAATCACAAGAGAGGGGTAAATGGCGTCTAACCAGGAGACATCTTGGTCCCGTCTAGTCTGCAGTTTTCCCCTTTCACAAATTCCTGGTTATCTATCGTTGTTTCCCGTGAGAAAGCAATTTGATATCTTCTCACCTGTTATCTATATGAAACCGCCGCATCCGTTATCGATGATTGTTCCCGTGGGAAGCAATTTGATTCTACTTGTTATCTATGCGGAAGCGTCACACCGTCTTTTTCTTATCATTGTGGTTTCAATCAAGGATTTCATTATATTAAAATCTTAAATTTTACTGTCGTGTTAAGAAGCAACCACCCCTTCTACGTTCAGGTGGTACGTGGCGTGGTTGGTAGCACCAGCCGACAAAATTTTAAACTTTTTCTGGTCATCAGTTCGAGGAACAAAACGGTTTAATGGCTCAATATATTTTTCCATTTTTTTAGAATAATATTCAAAAATCAAATTTTATATTGATTCAGAATTACTGAAAAACTATAATTCGAAAGAGAATATTTCGTCAAAACTTTTATAGTCTTATTTGTAATTTTATGTGTCAAGTTCATGCACATGCGCAAAAAACCGTCTTTTCTTAGCATTGTGACTTTAATCAAGGATTTCATTATAATAAAATCTTAAATTTTACTGTCGTGTTAAGAAACAACCACCCCTTCTACGCTCAGGTGTTACGTGGCGTGGTTGGTAACGCGAGCGGACAAAAGTTTAAACTTTTTCTCGTCGTCAGTTCGAAACTCACAACGGTTTAACGGCTCAATTTATTCTTCCATTTTTTTAGAATAATATCTAAGATCGGATTCTATATTTAATCGGATATATTCAAATATTTTAAATCAAAAAAAAATATTTCGTTAAAACTTTTATAGATTTATTTGTAATTTTAAGTGTCAAGCTGATGCACATGCGCAGAAAACCGTCTTTTTCTTAGCATTGTGGTTTTAATCAAGGATTTCATTATATTAAAAACTTAAATTTTACTGTCGCATTAAGAAATAACCAACCCTCTAGTGTTCAGGCTATAGGTGACGTGGTGGATAGAGCAGCAGGACGAAATGTAACTTTTTCTCGTCCTCTGTCGAGTCTGATAACGGCTTAACTGCTTAATATTTTTTTTCTCATTTTTTTAGAATAATATTCTAAGATTTAATTCTATATTTAATCGGATATATTCAAATATTTTAAATCAAAAAAAGAATATTTCGTTAAAACTTTTATAGATTTATTTGTAATTTGTAGTGTTTCGGAGGGATTTTAAATTAAAGGGTGTTTATTAAATTTCTTGAAAAAAATGTCAAAACTTGAAGAGAAAAGAAATAATTTGTTCTAAATTTAATTATTAAAAAAATTGATTAAAATGAAAAAAAAAGGAATGAAAATGCAGAATGAAAACATATTCAAAACGTTTATCGAACATGTGAATTTCGACTGGCATTTCAATTCTCAGACCACCATGTAATATGCAATTTTGTCCTAAGGTGCAAGAGAAAGCAGCATTTCTGTATTTTGAGTTATAATCTGCAAGTGTGCGAATCGCAGCATGGAAGCCCTGTGTATTTCAGAACTAACGAGTCTGCGCACGTCCATATTTCCCCTTGGATTTCAGACTTTTATTTCCTTAGTTCATTACTGTCGAAGGATTTTTAAATAAAAGATTGATCTTTTTTCTTAAATTTTTTGAAAAAATCCTTTAATCTAAAGAGAAAAGAAATTATTTGTTCTATATTCAATATTTTTAAAAGTTTTATAAAATAATAATAAAAAAAAACTGAATTCCAAACGGGATCGATCCTACAAAACGGGCTTGTTTACATGCATTTAGATCACCATGTAACATACGTCTTTCCACCTCTCCAGTTTAAAGGCTCTTTGTGTATAATCTATAATAGGGCAAATCCCTGCATGACAGCCAAGTGTATATCAGAACTGCATCTTTATGTAAAGAGAGAATAAGTCAATAATATGCTTCACGAAATTTGGTTTGAAATAGATTCACAGATCTCTAGTGTTTCACTAAGTAGATAAGATTCGACTGACAATGAACCTCTTAAAATCACAGTCGGGAAGATTTTGTGTGATGAAACAAACGGAATTAGATTTTGCTTATGAATATCTCTTTCCATTACTAGAAATGTGATGGGCGACTCGTTACCCACCTATTCACACAAAAGACAACGATTTGGGAAAAACTTCACTCATGTGGATAGAAAGCTTATGTACAGAAATAGATGCATTTTGTATGAAATACCCAGGGCAACTGAACAAAAACAATTAGGTGAACAATTCGTTTTATTATTGATAATTCCCAAACAAGATATGAAAAAAAGTCAATAATTTTGATGTCGATTTGAAAATATCATCATTATCAATTTTTCTATAATAAATATTTGTAATGTTAATATAATTTATATATTATATATTATGGTTAAATATTCAATGAACATTAAGATACAATGAAACGTAAGATTAGATTTCATGAAGATTGAAATAAGAATTTATACGTACTAATTGGATTCATTCAATATTTATCCATTTTTTATTTATTTATTTATTTTTCAATTTTAATAAATTAGTAAGTTTGAAAGTTTCATATATTCAGAAACTTTATATCTTGATTTTTGAGTAACTTATTTGATATTTATTTTTTCATTTAATTTACAGCTTTGTAAGTTTAAAAGTACTTTAAGCTATTATATTAGCAAAAAGGTTTCAGTAAAATTCGAAATCAAAAGGAAAAAAATAATAATTAAATTAATCCGGCCTGAAGACTTTTTCAAGGCTCATCCTCAGGCAAGGATTCAAAATAGGGATTTTTTCTGTGAGAGGTCTGACAATTCGTCAAAATACTTATCTCTCCTGACCCGAAAATCCCAATAATTATTTTTTTGTAAAGTGCCGTTCGGGAGAAGTCCAAAAAGAAGGAGATTTTTGTATTATCAGTCTTTTCATTGGCTATAAAATGAAGATTTGGAGGCTTCTTTCTCTTTCATTTTTCTATTGTGCGAATATGATGTATGAAATTCTAAGTTGTTTATAGACATAAAGTCAAGAGTTTGTGCAGTTTCCATGAGAATTCAGTTGCTTATAAATGAAATTGTGTTCCTTAGATTAATGTCTTGTTCTGCGATATAGCTTCAAATATGTTTACAACGTATTCGGGAATGACTTCTCCGGTTTTTACAGTTACATCAACATGCGTCATCTCTATTTGAACTTGGTAAGTTTCGCATTTTTCTGCATTTATTTTCTTTGTTTCTTTGATTTACGAATTGCTTTTCAGTAAATTCATAGTGTGTTATTGTTGTTTAAACAATTCATTTTTCGTACTCAACAAAATGCACCAATATGAATGCATTTTACTCTCTTCCAGATGTTCTAGAGTTCTGAAAGCTTATATAGTTGTGTATTTCAGATTATAATATAATTAATAAATATTCGAACTAGCCAATTATAATTAAACGACTGATAATTATCATTAATATTTCGATTACATTTCCATTTTTTTACACGAGTCATTTTCAAGGGGAAATACATATTACGAAACTTTATAAATTTGATTACAAACTATTTATTTTCTAAATTAGGATTCGAAAAATAGCCAAAACATTTAAATTATTGTAAAGTAGAAAATTCTTCAGTTATAAATTGGTAGATGAATGCAAGTTATAAATGTGAGCTTTGGCAATATGTTGAAGATGAAGAAACAACGTCCAATTCCTGAACATTTATTAAAAACTAAGATGCAATATGATTATATTCATAGATTTAGAAAAATAATTTCTGGTAGGCTTTTCCGACGCATGCATTGATACTGCAAATGGGTTATGAAGTAGGCGAAATATTGAGCCACGTTTCATCTACTGACATAGGATATTTTCAAGGAGTTTTTGGTGTCAGCTAAAATCCGTAGTTAAAAATTAATCCGTGGGCGAAAAATTAAAATTTCACTATCTGAACGAGTATCTCAATCAGCTTTTAATAACATGTTGTCATTGCATTTACAAAGGCCCTGATTAAAAAAATAAGTTAATGACTACAGCAAATAAAACCTAGAAAAATGTCACTTGGAACGCGTGATTATATGAAATGAAATGAATAGGAAGTGTTATATTTTTTAAAACATAAAATTCTAGTCAGTTTTTGGATCGTTTGCAAAACTAAAGATACTAATTCAATGAAACGATTAAAATGAATAAAATAAAACTTGCACGAGCACGTGGTGAATTAATGAGGGTTATATGGGATGAGGTATTTGGACTTCACAAAAACGCTTGGGCAAGGAAATTGAAATTTTAAACTTCAACTTGCTCAAAAAATAGGCCTTAGATTACTCGAATATTGGTAAATGGCTGCCATTCCGAAATAAAGACCTTTTTAATCTGCCACTTTTTGTTGACGACTTTTTCAGCTTTATGGAAGCTTTCTTTAAACTCGAATAAAAATAAAAAATAGTTCAAATCGTTAGATTAATGCATACGTTTGAAAAATCTGCCACTTGCTGTTGATGCTTTCTTCAAACAATAAAAAAATCTTTTGAAAAGTATATTAGATTGTTTAAGCAAAAAGTTTTCAGTAATATGCCGTTCAAGAAATTATGTTCTGATATGATACATTGAAATATGCATAGCAGATTTTAATTTTATCTACTCTTGTGGTGTGTAGTAATGATTTTGTAGTAAGACCCCGGCGCCGGAGGCTCCGTTTAAGATTCGAATCGTATTTCATTAACAATCGTGTACTCTGGTCTGGTAGGCTCTAAATCGAAAATTGACGACCCCCCCTTTTTCCGTTCCTATTGTATGGAAATGTAAAGTTAATTAGTAGTCCGACTTTATCTGACTGGAGATCAAAATTAAACGTCCAAAATAGCTCGTTTTGCTTTCAAACGGGATCTTAACTTGTCAAATAAATAAAAACAATTTAGTCTAAGGGCATATACCTGTTAAAATAAAGCACTTTTTAAATTTCGGAGCATTATCCTCAGGATTTTGTGATTTTTAAAAATCTATAGAGTTCTTTTTGATAAATCATTTGGTTTCATTTATTCAGTAGACAGAAATGTCACAATTCAAAAGTCTGACAACTTTACATAAGGATTTTGAACGCGTAAAAAAATTGATTTATAAGCTGTATAATGCAATTTTTCAAAAGTTAACTGTCATTAATTTTTATGCTTTGCATATAGAAACCCTTCTGGCGATGACCCACCCGCAAAGAAACTTTTATTTTTGTAGGTTGTAATATTTGGTATCTGATATTAATTATGTAGTTATTAAAATGAATCAGAAATATAAGTTTTAAAAACTCGGAAAGAGGCAAATAGAAGCCGAAATTTGTTGTCTAATGGCCCAAAAAAGGGTATACCGTTCTGCTATTGCAATCGTAATCGTGCAATTTTTGAAAATATCTTAATTTGTAAGAGTTAGCACTTAAATTTCTAATAAAATCTTGAATAAACCTGTATAAGAAGATGTTCGAAATCCAATTTATAGTACCTTCGCTAAAAACCTAAATTAGCGCGCCCCTTATTTCGTTAAGGATGCAATAGTGCCAAGTCGCCAATCAAGGTGGCTGATCATATAAACAATAGTGTGAAATTTATCCATAATTTCTATTAAAATTATGAGATTTATTGATCACTATTGCTTCATCCAAGAACATTTCTTTTGGAACCTTTATGGGTCATAATTGTTGAATCTCCAATTCTGAAATGAATTTTTGAAAACCGTCTGTACTTTCGACAGTAAAATTCGAACGTGTGAGGCTTTTTATCAGATGAAAGTACGGGGCAGATCTTTTTACCTTAAAAACATGAAATTTTTCAGTAGTAAGTAGTAGCAGGAACTTAATAGCTTCGCTAGCTCAATGCCCTTAAATATTTTACAGAATTCTGGAATGTCAATTTCTTTCGTTGATTGAGAGCAATACAAAATATTTCCTGAAATTAAAAGTTTAAAATTTTATTAACATGCCGGAAAATTTTTCTTTTGCTACTCTATTTCCTTAAAAACAGAATTAAATTCAAATTATCATTTTCAATCAATTTTATGAAAAAATGAGCTTATTTTTTAATCGAATGATCATAATTACATCAAATGCAATGAACTTATCTTAATGCAATAAGAATCCAAAAATCAAACTATAGAAAAAGATAACAACCAATTTTTATTTATGTATCCTTTGTTTTTTCCAACTATCATTCTATACTATTACGCATTCTTTCTTTGTCTTCGTTTCTTAGATTAAGTAAATTTTTTGTACTATGTTTCATTATTGTAAGAATTCTAAAATTAACATGCAGTAGAAGGGGAGGGCGCTGCAGTAGAGAGCATGAGATTAGTGGAAATGGAATTATAGCAAGAAATGAACAAATCCGTTGGTAGGTTAGTCAGAATGAACAATTTTGAATGTAGTAAGGGATATGAATTAACCAATTTCGCTTATATTTTCTAATTAAGAATTTATATACTTGAATCCTACATTTACTTAAATTCCAAATTTTGAATATAAAATTTGTTTTTCCTTTTCTAAAGGCATTTGCTGTAATCTTGTTTATAAATATACCAATAGCCGAAAGTGCAATAAAATTTTGAATTCTACTCAAATAAATTCATCTCTACATAACTAATAAATTTTAATAATGGCAAGCGATTACGGTTTTCCTTTGAAATTCGTGTCTTTGTCAAGATCTCTCCTGTAAAGAAATTAGAAATTTTATTTATCTAGCTTTAAAGAAACTGTTTTTAATTATACATATTTTTTAAAATGCGAAAATAAGAGGGATATTTCAAATAAAATTGAATAATTAGTGCAGTATCTTATAAAAACATCTTGAAGAAACAAAATCAGCATCTATATTAACAGACCTTTAGAATTAAGAAATATATCTTCCTACATTGTAATTTTAAGGAAGTATTAATAACATCGATGTTACGACGTTCGAATTGCGGGCGAATATCGCTGTAAAATGGCAATAGATGGCTCTTCAAAGAGTGTAAAGAGTTTTTGTAAATAAATAAATGAGTGTGCTGTGAAAAGGACGGTCTCATCATTATGCCGGAATTCTTTGTTTCCAAACCTCTTAATTCGCTTAGAGTCCACTTTTTTGGTGTCAGAAGTAGAATACGTGTGTGTGAATCGTATGTCGATGAGAAGAGCATTTTATTTGTGTGAGTTAGGAAGTTTGAGAATCGTGATGGGTGTCCTTGAAGTTTCGGTTCTTTGACGGTAGGGGTGAGTAATGTTGCTTTAGCTTCGTGGTTTCGTTAGCGTTGTATATGAAGGGCTAAACTTTAAAGTGTTTTTATTGTGATTTTGTGCTGACTATCGGGTGATTTGATTATATTGTGTTGATTTATTTAATGCATTTAGTGCTTGAATTGGTTATTTTGTTTGACTGTGATTTACCAATTTAATGTATGAATGAGTATTAAATCGTTAAAAAGGAAGAGTTAATACTCTTAGCTGAGGAATTGGGATTAACTGTTCCTAGTGCAGCGAAAATTAGATTTAAAAACTTGAATTGAGAGTTCAAAAGTTTACGATAGTGACCCTGAATTTGTGCAAAGTGTTAGAGAATATACTAAAGGGAAGAAAATCGGAAAATGAAATGAAATTGGATCTAAAGAAAATAAAACGCCTCTGTTAGAGGCGAAATTAGCATTGGCCAATGTTAGGAAAGAACTCCTCAAAATGTAGATCCAGACACTTCAAATTTGAATATTGAAAATTTCATTAAAAGCGTTAAAATATTAACGATTGCAGCACCCATCAAAGCAGTCTAATTTGTTTTTCAATCGTTAGAGAGGGCATTTAAAACAAAAGTACCTGAGGAATTTAAAGCGGAAATACTTCTTAATATTTTAGGTGGGAGAGCTAGTAATTTATTAGTGTATATGTGCGACGAACAGCTGGGTGATTATGAGAAATTGAAAACAGTTGTTTAAAGAGAATTCCCGCTAACACCACAAGAATGTTTGATTCATTTTCGTCAAGCTCAAAAGTTATACAGTTAAACATATGTTCAATATGCGTCGAGATTGAGTGCTTAATTTGAGTACTACTGTCAATTACGTAAGGTGGACAATTTTAAATCTTCATGTAAATTGTGTTGTATAAAATTCGCAATAATCTCGATCGGGATCTAATGAGTCACATAGCGGTGAAACAGAAACATGGTTCGAACCACAAACTTTAGGTCGTGAGGTCGATATTTATCATCAAAAGGTAAAAAGAAGCCAGAATGAACTTTTGAAAAATCACTTACAGTTAATGATGCTAAAACAAAGGAGGGAAATTATGTAAATAGAATCGTAATTATAATTCCCAAAGTGTTTTAAACGTGTATGTATCCAGAGTAAAAAATTACAAATATAAATTATGTAAAAATAATGAATCATGAGTTACGTTTTTGTCCTAGCTTCAAAGAGTTGTCTGTATATGAACGTGTTGAATATAAAAAGCAAAATAATCTTTGCTTCTATCAGACTGCTATGCAAAAAAGTGCAAAGTAAAAAATTGCTTTTGTGGCAAGCCGCACAACCCCTTACTACTCGGGGTCAAGGTCAAAAGGCAGCTGTGCCTGTTAGCAACAAGTCAGCAGAGGAATTTCCTGCTGAGGACACTTCAGCGAATGTAAACATTGGCAGTAATACCGTGGCCGCCAGCATAGGAGCCAATAAATAGAAAACAGTCCTTGAGTACGGTTCGATGTTTGATTAAAGACAAACATTTTAAGGCGCATGAAATTCTCGTATTATGCGACTCGAGCTCTCATTCTAACTTAATTACAAAAGAATTCGCTCAGCGATTGCAACTGAAACGTGAAAAAATAAATTTGATTTCTTGTGTGAATAATTCTTCTATGACAGTCGATGAAAGCGTCACGGCAACATTGTGTAATAACGAGAACAACTTTGTGAGAGAATTACTTTTTAGTAGTGAGAAATATTAGATCTAGTGCCGTGTAAATTTTTAGATGTAAGCGTGCATATTCCCCAGAATCTGCAACTGGCAGACTTGAATTTTAATGTACCGGACAACATTGATACTATTCTTGGAGCCCCAATTTTTTACAACCTGTTGAGACACGGCCGAATACAAGGTAAAAATTCACAATTCTTTTTCCAAAATACAGGACATTGCGTGTGGTGAGGTGAAACAAAATAGTGGGTATAAAGTTCACAGTGGATTTATTTTGAATGAGGACTTAAATCATAATTTAAAACAACTGTGGGGTCTTGAGGTTTTAGGTATTAAAGAAAAGGAAGTGTTAGGTGTAGTTGATAAAGCGTTGGTTGGTAAATTTGAACAAAATTTGAAATTCGTTAATGGAAGAAACGAGGCTGAATTACCGTGGAAGATTGATTTTTCTGAATTAAAAAATAACTATGGTTTAACTAAACGGTTTGAAGAGTTAGAAACAGTTTTTAATAAAAATGATTGGGTTGCTTATGAATATAAGGAAATAATAAATGATCAAAAAAGAAACGGAGTTATCGAAGAATGTGACAGATGAGTATTTTACGCCACACAGAGCAGTTGTTAGACAGGATAAAGAAAAAACCAAATTTTGAATAGTTTTTTTATTGTAGCTCAAAATCTAAAGGTAATATTTCTTTGAATGGCTATTTGGAAACTGGCCCGAACTTAAATCCGAATATTTTGGATATTGTTCTAAATTTTCGTAAGTACAAAATAGCATTTAATGCAGACATTGAGAAGATTTTTTGAGGATAGGGATTTCTGAAAAGGATAGGATGTTTTTAAAAATTCTTTGGTCTTCAGATAACTTTAATGAGGAATATAAGATTATGCAAATGAAAAGACTACCATTTGGTTGCAGTAGTAGTCCCTTTATTCTATGTGCCACGATAAAACATCATTAAAAAATGTGATGTGCAAACCTACGTCATTTGAAATGCTAAATTCAGCACTTTATGTAGACGATTTGTATTTTGGAGGAAATAGTGTAAGTGCAGCATTTCAGTTGTCGTCAGATGCTGTATCAATAATCAAGAGTGGTTGATTCAATTTAAGGAAACTGAAGTCTAATAGTAGTGATCTGGAAAAATTATGGAAGGAGAATGAACTTAGCAATTGCGATAGCGGAAGTGAAATGGAGGGAACTCAGGAATTGAAAGTTCTAGATTTAAACTGGAATCCTGATAAGGATGAGTTGTCTTTGGATGTAAAAGGTTTGTTGAGCACTTGGGACGTTTGTTGAGTTTACGAAACGGTAAAAGGTGCGTTTTGCAATCAGCAGCCAGGAGTTTTGATCCCATTGGTTTAATTGCCCCATTTATTGTGCGGATTAAGATATTATTACAGGAAATATGGGAAAGAATATGTGATTGGGATGATGACCTGATGACTTCAGGTTAAAATGGATTACGTGATGAAGTGAAATTGGAAAATTAAACGTCATAATTCCGAGATGTTGCTTATTAAATTGTGATAATGAGAGTGGAGATTCATGTTTTTTGTGACGCATCATTAAGTGCTTACGGAGCAGTTGTTTATGTTAGATATTCAAATAGTAATGGAAATTAGTGTCTTTTGTAATGCCTAATAGTAGAGTAGCACCGGTAAAGAAATTGACCCTACCGAGATTGGAATTAATGGCCCTCCTAATAGGCGCTCGAGTTGGAAATTACAATGCAAATATTTTTAAAGACAAAATGGAAAGATTAGTGTTCTGGAGTGATTCGTTAATTGCATTATATTGGGTTAAAGGGAGTGCAAAAAGGTGGAAACTGTTGGTTGCTAATAGAGTTGTAGCTATTCAGAAGATATCTAGTCCGAGTGATTGGTATTGTCTATATGAAGATAATCCTACAGATTTACTCACGAAAGAGTTTGCAGCCGAGAGTTTGGTACTTAATGAAAAATGGAGGTTAGGTCCAATTTGGCTTCAGAAGAATAGGGAATATTGGCCAGAACAGTTAATCAGTCACCCGAGTTAGACTTGGCAGAATTTACGAATGAACAAATGCAAGATCCTATCCAAAGTTCTGTTGTTAAATTGGAGTTAGTCGAGCAGCTTTGGAATAAGCTTTCAGTTTGGAGTAAGCTACAAAGAGTGGTTGAGTGGTGTTTGAGATTTATTAGCGTATGTTAAAGGGGATAAGAACATTACATCCAATTACAGACAAAGAAATTAAGAATCGCACGATATTCTTGTTAAACTAGTGCAAAGATATGTATAGAACAACGAAATAGCGACTTTAGAGAAAGGAAAAAGGCTAGAAAACTGAATCCATTCGTAGATAAGGGTTTATTACGAGTTGGTGGACGGCTCAAAAACGCCAACTTGTCGTACACTACGAAAAACCAATTAATACTGCCAAAAAAACCATTCCGTTACTAAATTACCAATAAGATTCTACCATGCGATGTATTTGCATGGAGGAGTACAATTGATAAACTCAGCGGTGAAACAAACATATTGGATTACAGATACAAATTTTGCAATTAGAGAATTAAATTGTACAACATCTGCCAGATTTCGATCCGAGTTTTCAAGCCAAATGTCGGATTTACCTTCTGCCAGAGTGAATCCTGGAAGAACTTTTCTTAAATGTGGTATGGATTTCGCAGGAGCATTCTATATCAGTACTCGTCGTGCTAGAGGAGTTAAGCCATCAAAGATGTATGCGTGTTTATTTGTTTCACTACAAAGGCAGTTCACCCGGAACTGGTCAGTGACCTTAGTGCGTATGCGTGTATTGCTGCATTAAAATGGTTCATCGCACGGCGTGGAAAACCAGGAAAAAATTTTAGTAACTGCGGTACGGACTTTGTCGGTACAAAAAACTAAAAGACCTGTGAGAAAGAGGCCATTGGTTGTTACCTTACTAATGAAGGTATCAAATTGACTATGAACGAAGGGAAACGCTGCTTGATTAAAGTGTATAATAGGACACTGCTTGTTTTTATCGTCAGTCTTTGTGAGTATGAGACTTGTTGAGGACTAGGAAGACGTGAATAGATTTCTATTTCCACTTATAAATTTAATTATGTGATGGATTTTTTTTGTCTGTATAAACGTAACACAAATGCAGGAGGCGATTACAAAGGACCTATGATGCGCTCCAGAAAGAAAAAAGAAACTGAAGGACAGCAGGACGCTATCCTTTTTATTAGGGGAAGCAATGCCGCAAAAAGAAACTCCAATTCAGCGTGGCTCGATTGGCAGAGAATTGGACTTCTAATCCAATGGTCCCTGGCTCGATTGCCGGTCAACGCATTTTATCAAAAGACTGGAATTTTAATTTAAAATTGTTCCAATTATTTCTCTAAAATCGATTATTCTAAAACATTCTTTACTATTCGAGCGAGATGATTCTCGAATGTTCAGAAGTATAAAAACTGAGTTCTGCTCAGTTCTTCCTTCTGTTCACCAACTAATTGCTTGGTGTTAATAAACGCAATTGTTTCCAACTATCCGTGTCTTTAATTCAGTCTTCGCGGCAATATATCATGCATCTATGTATACACGATTCACTATTCAGGGCTCAACAAATAATTAACTTTATTAATTGCGATATTTAATGAAAAGTGTCTAAATGGAATAATATTTTACCTAGTTTTAATCAATATTCTGATGAATTACGAATTTTTATTTTTAATCAGATCTTTTGTTACGAGAATCATGTTTAATAAAATATTAATGAAATATTTTCTTTCAAAAAGTTCATCACTTTTGAAATTAAAACTTAAGTAACGAAATTGGGATGTATATATTCTCTAAAAATGCGAGATTTTAGACCTCTCCATCAATTGGAAAAAATACACCAATACTTGGACTTTCCCCAAGTTGGTCTAAAATAATGAAATTGATTTTCCTAAAAGATATTCAAAGCTTTATTATTGCACGCTTCTATTGGTCAGCAGTGACGGTCTAGCTCCATGACGTCATACACTCTCAAAAAAATTCAAACACCGTTAAAGGACCGCCAGCTAAATCCTGTTTGCAGAGCTCCAGGCAGCGAGGATGGGATCAAGCGAAGCCTGCTCGGTAGAACAACTGGTACAAATTTTAAAGCTTTGATCGTTCGGAAAGTTTCGTTGATTTAAGGTGGCTACTTCGAAAGCGGGCAGGAATAGTTTTTCCTGTATAATAACCGTGAGCCAGGGAGCCTCCAAGACGAGAACACCGATACCATAGGTGCTCTGTGGGGCAATCCAAGTGGTTTGGTTTGATTAAATTTCCAAAAAGACGAGAGTTGCTGACGGCACAGAGGCCTCACCAGTCCCAGCCTTGGCCAAAGAGTCCGTAATTTCGTTTCCCCAAGATCGACGTGGGAAGGATCCTTTGAAAATATGGAAAGCCATCTTAACTTGTTGAGCACTGGCACCCCAACATTATCTCACATTTTTGCCAATTGGTCAAGTGATGTGTTATACTTCTATCACAGAATCCATATCTCGCTTCCATTGGGAAGAAACGGAACCAAGGGCTTCATTAATTGCTAGTAGCTCACTGCTGAACCCTGATAAGTGAATCCTTGACATGGTTGGTCGATTTCCCGTAAATTCCACTTCCAAATGGGTAATATTTCGTCTCTACTGTAACAGTAATAGTCAGTTTTATAATTCGTTCAAGCTTTATCGCAGAAGATTGAAACGTTACATTGGAATTACAGTGGAATTTTATTGAATGATTTATAGGATAGGATTGTAAAAAATGTGCACTTCTGAAAACAATCATGAAGTCTATTTTTTAATGATTGATTGAAATGAAATATTCAGCATATAAATCTTTTCAAAAAATAAAATTTTATGATGAATCAGTTTTTTAAATCTTTAAAATATATTGCATAAGTTAAATGAGGTGCATGTAAGATTAAATGCTTAAAGATGGATTTTATGTATTCACTTTTTAAATATGCTTATTTTGGGCGAAAAATGTATATTAATAAACTTCTATCCACTTCCTACCTACTATTGAAATATAAAACTTAAAAAATATTTTGCCGATATTTTTAAGCTTTATATTCTATATTTAATTTTAAAACAAAATATTAAATTGATTAACAAGATAATAAATTAATTTAAAACAAGATATTAAACATTAAATTTTTAGAGAACGCTATTCTGGAACGAAGACAAGTCTATGATAATTCAAAAATAACTTTTTGCACATAACTCGTTTAATTCATTTCATATCATATCGAAACTCTGCTGCCTAGAGGATGTATTGCTTTACGCTGGGCTAATTAGTTTTGCACCGGTAAACATGAAAACTATATTGGGATATAATATTTTAGAAAATTTAAATTTTAAAAATAGATTCAAAAAAGCGTTAAATCTCATTTAGCTTAAATCTTTCTTTTTTCTTTACAGGTGATCATCCAATAGCTACCTTTATTGCACAATTTCCTTTATTTCTCTGAAAAAGCTCAAATATGCATGGCTCTATCTAAAGACTCAAGATAAGGATTCTATAATTATGCGTCATTGCCAAGAATCACAATGCAAGGTTTACCTTGCTTTCTTAAACCGTATGGCTGGCTGATGTTCAGCGACCGATGGTGCAGCATTTGTCCTTCGCAATCTTACAGTTGCATTCAAAAGTTGCTTTACAAGAGGCTTCAGATGTAAGTAAAATATCAACTCCTATTTCCAATTCAAAATATTGTCAATTTTATTTGGATTTTAACGAAGTAGCAAGGAAAAATTAATTTTTAAAACATCACCAAATGCTATAAACACATTTGGAAAGATTAACTATATAGAAATCCAGAAAATAGTTAATTTGATCACAAGATCGAGTGAAAGAGACAGTGATCTTGATGCTGTCATGCAACGAGTCTTGCAACTTCTAATTTTATATTTCCTGTTTTCATCTTAGAATTTGCTTTGCATCGTATTACAGCTTGGAACCTGACAATCCAATTTACTATTTAAATAGAATACGTTGCGTTTGTTTTAATGAGTTTTCACGTTACCTTATGTCATTCCTTTGTACGGATCATTTCATCAAGTTAGATTTACTTCATATGTAAATACTCGGATAAGTTTCTACAACATGTCAATAGCTAGTGAAGTTTTGTGTTTGAGCAAAAATAAATTCCAAAACGAAAGTAGAATTCAGAGTCAAAACACGGATTTTAAAATTTCGTACCTTAACTTCCATAAAAATTAACAATTGCAATGGCTCTAAGGAAACTTATTTGGGTCAAAATCTAAACAAGACATTTAACTTTAAAGTTTAATTTGTTTAATTATTAAATCCGTGCAAAAAATATTTCTAGTTATAGATATGCAAGGAAATTTAATACGAAGTGTTCTATACACAAACAAAACCGACTTAAATTTCACATCTAAATTTAGAGGCACTCCTCTTAAGTATTCATTCGTAAATCGTTAAGTTCTGCATCCTTCAATATGAAAAGACAGACCAATGTAACTTTTCATTTGTCGTATAGATTGGCTGATATAACTGAATTCCTCCATGTCTGGTTTACAATTAGTCTCAAAGCAGCTTTAATGGTAATGATTTACTGAATGATTAGCTTGAAACTGAAATTGCATATTCATCAAATTTCAGCACATATTTGATATCTTGAGTCAACCATTCCGTTCTTAACTCGATTTAATTCAGGATCTTTTGAGTAAACATTAACTTGCAACTTCGGATTTAGTCAATGCTTTTGTACATAGGCTTCAGATTCGCAATTCATTTGCGCAATAAATATCATTCATTCTTTTGCCTGAGGAACGCTAATAAACACCTAGAAAGTAAACATATACTTTTTGATAACTAATGTGTGTATCAAAAGCTTTAATTACATAATTGGCTTGAAATTCTTTTACCAAGAACCTGACAGTTAGATATTAGATTCCACGATAGTTAAATCGGACTTAGTGAAGGAATATGGCGTTTTACAAATTGTATCCATTCATATTTCATTGTTTCCAAATCTTTGTTATGAATGCATTAAAATTTAATGAACGAAATTTTCTTTTCAGGCGGAGAATGTGCTTCACTGACTGGCAACAGTTGTTTGAAAGAAAATTCTGCATTTTAGAATATGGATGTTAACCGTCATCTCTTGAAGCCAAAGAAACTTCCCAAGTTGAAGTGATTTAATACTCAACTATATTTCTAGTCTGGTAAAATTTGAGATCAATTCTTTGTAAATAAGCTTAAATGGAAAAATGGCTTATTATGGGTGATGTAGTTTTTTCATTTAAAATAACTGTATTAGGCTCGAAAATTATACTAGAAATCATTGGAGCATGTTCACAACCTTTTATAGCTGATCCATAGGAATCGAAATTGTTGAGCAAATATGTATAACTGTACTTAACTTACGATCTAGAATCAGATAAAATCGGAAATTTAACTGTGAATTTGAGTATGTTTATGAATTCTTGTTTTTCAAGTCTGGAAATCCAAGCAAAGCTTAGAGTTTACAAGCAAACTGAATAGGACACAAATCCATAAGATTTCTGGCGAACTTTACACAGTAGAAAGCTGGACATAATCTTAACTAGGTTGAGGATTGGGCAAACTCGATTCATACACAACATTTGTTGATGGGAAACCCAGCACCATGTTGCTCAATGTGTAACAGCCCTATATCTGTTCTATGCATTCTTGTGGAGTGTCCACGATTTTCTATCCAGCGTCTTGCATGCTTTCAGAAATCTCACCCTGAATCGGGCGAGTTGCCGTTCGAAACCCCGAATGCTGGTCTTGTTAGTTTTTAAAAATATTGGTTTTTATAATCATATATAAACATTAACTGCAATTTTTAGCAGAGTACCATATCTTTCATCATTTATACATTTTTTCTTAACTCATAGATTTAAACTTTCAGACATTTGAATTTTGTAATCATTCCATATCTTGATTTTATTATAAATTGATACAAATATTTTAAACTCGAGAATGTGGCGCAGCTTGGCCAAAAATGGCTTTTGTGCCATAAAACAGCAAACTCAACTCAACTCGAGTTTACAAATCCAAACCTCAGGCTGAGCGTAAATGCGATTAAAAATGCAAAACCTAAATGCAGAAATTCTGAATTTAACTTTTCTAGACGTGTAAATAGGGAATTTTGTCGAAAACTTTGCACAATCTGAGAAACATCAAATTTTGACAGAATAAATGAATAATTTTGAAAGGGAAAGCCTGTTAGCCATTTTGATAAGAAGTGCATCTCTCTGCACTTGGATTTAGATTTTATGCCTCAATGCAACGGTATCATGCAAATATCAAGAGGCGTCTTTCTCTTAATAGAAATACCTACATTACACTCAAAGTAGTATTCACATATTCCTACACAATTAGTGTATTAAAATGAATGCGAAATAGGCTCCGATATAATCATACTTAAACAAACTGAAATTATCTGGAAAACTCTGTGCAGATTCACCAACACATTAACAATGGATTCAATTGAAGTAGTTCTTGGTTAAGTAGTACCAACTAGTTATTCTTCAGGTATGAATATTTGGAGTTTCGCGATGAGTAATCAGAGTTCGCGTGTGACGAATTGTATTTTGAGCTATTAACTTCGATCATAAAGCGCGTTAATAGACAGGAAACACCCAAACGGTAAACCTCGAAGCAAGGTTTTTCAAATCCTGTAGATGACTAAATTCCCTGTGTAATCTAAAATTCTTCAGTGATAATATTTGGATACAATCAAATTAGTTTAGAGACCAATAACACACGTTTAAAAATCGGACTTTTCCAATGTTGAAAGTATGAAGCTAAGTTTCTTTTATAATAATGAAGTGTTAACTTTAGGAGTATAGACCCGGGATTTTAGAACAAAGGGTTTCAATACCAAGTGGGATACTTTTAAGAAGCATGGGGACACAATCGTCGATATGGAAAATATCGGATATTATCAAGTGCATTCTGATTAGAAACATTTAATATTTTTCTAGACTAACTTTTAACCAATTTTGCTTCATTTTCTTACCTTGCATCAAAAAAGCGGGTTACGAGTTTTCCACTTCTAATTGGATTCGCTGATAATCTTTTCATAGAAACACGGCTCATAAAGGGTTAAAAGCTTAGTTTAAGATGAGAGGAGGGACATGTATTGTTTGCGCAGCCTTTGCATATTTCAATGGCGACAGCAGGGTGGGTGTAGGTGCCAGCCGGCTGGTCAGAGGATGGGAATGCGATTGCTAGTCTCAGTCCACCTAATTAGTTCTCCGCTTTCTATTATAAAGAGGCTTATCTTATACTTTCAGTTTTGGAAACATTAAAATCTTACTCTTAAACAGCAACTGATAGCTTGGTTTTCGGTTTGATATGGCAGTGCATACTTCCGTTAATACTTAATGTAACTTTCAAGAAACGGTAATAAAAAAGAAGTTTAATCTAGATATATTGTTAATAAAGCGCTCAAAAACCAGAAATATCGGCTTTCAAAAAGAAATATCACAAATTATTTTGTAAGAGTTCCGTGAACGTTTTATCCGGTAGGTTATGAATATTCATAGAGTAGAATAGCTAGTTAGTATTGCTTTGCCAAAACCTTTGTTCCGACAGTTGAATTGCCGTTTTGTTTTGCCATTTTATTGGAAATAGTATGTCAAACTTGATGTTAATACGAATTTCAAACTGAATTGACTGAAGCTTGACTTGTGCCAAATGGCAATCATATCGATTCTTTTACTAAAACTGAATACCTTATTAGTGATTTGGTTCCAGTAGATTAGTAAAACTGCATCAAACATAAGCGAACCATTTTGGGCATTAATTACGCAAATTAAGAAATGTCGGAACCATACAGCACTAGAAAGCATTAGGAAATTGATCTCCCCTCCTTTGCAATGCTGTGTTAAATAGACCGAAAATGCATATTGTGCAGATTATAAAACTCAGGAAATTAGTTTTTGCGTTGAAATTGAATACCTTCATCTAATTTCCTGCACTTTTAAGACTACTCATAATTTAACTTCAATGGGATTGTTCTGACAGTTCAAGCTGTTAAGGTTCAGTCTAGCTATCAGAAAATTATTTAAAGAATCTCTTGAATTGGATTCTTCAAAAATTTCAAGTTACTTCCAATGCATGCAACTTAGTGAATTGATAGCTATCAGCAGTTAAAATTTATCTCGACTTATTATTCAAATTGTTATTATTATCATGCAAATATGTTTAAATGAATAATATGGTACATTAATACGTTGAGAAGTTAGGAAAATTTTCTTTTGGATCTCTTAAAAGAGCACGTTTTAATAGCGTAAAAATCCCATAATTACACAATGAAATAAATTTAAAGAATATAAGTTTCAAGAGGACACTTCATAAGCTAAGGTCTTCTCGGATTTAGGATAAACTTAGTTTACAATTTAAGTAAACTTCAAGTTTGATTTTTAAAAAAGCATAGAAGTACGAAAAATATTCGAAACAGAACGAATGTCAAGCTTAAGAATACACAGAAACCGTAGTTAAATAGCTAAATTCATGGATGGCTTTATATACAACTGCATTATGAAATTAGAGTATTAAAGGATTTATTACGAACTTTTCTTAAAGCTGATTTGTTGTTGCTGTGTTGGGACTTATGGTATTTTACAAACTCGCTGACGGTTATCTAACGATTTAAGCCTGGTGAGTGTTTAGTTTTCTCAGTAGCAACAATTAGGGGCAATAGTACGTCTTGGCTACTTGCGTTACATTCGCTTGTACAACACTTTTTCACAGGACACATTCATACACCTCGCAGATAGAACACAGAACAACCAAGCCAGACTCGCACAAAATGCTTAAATGACGGGGAATACTCATTACCCCCATGCCAGAACATTTAAAAACTAATAAATTTTCATGCTTACAAGTTATGTAAAACAAGGCTCCTCGATTTGCTTGGTTGAAATATTCTTGCATATTCATCAGACCCGAGAGTGGATCAGAGCATTAGATATTTCAAAGTTGAATGCTTTAAGGAAGGTTATAAAAGTGGCCTTCGCTGGCTTTAATGTTCAAAAAAACCTCGTTCATTTCTGCAATTCTGAACACTTATTGAATTCTTATTCGAACCTCTTGCCATAGTTAACTGCTGGTACAATTAAATTTCTTGAAATTTGTATCGAGTTAGACTAAAAATTCTCTTTTGCTTTACATTAAAAGTATTAGTGACTCTTAGCCTAATTCTTCTTACAATCAAGTGGTGCAAAAGTAAATAGATTGTAACTAAATTCAGACAAATTTCACTCGAGACTTGATAAGGTTGATGAACTTCTCCAGTAAAATATCTAAAAGTATGTTGTTGTGATGGATATTCTATCTTGTTCATAGTACTTTAATTTGTTATGCTATATTAAGTTTATTCTATGATTAAGATTATAATTAAGAATTATATTAGGTAAAATCTACGCAGTTTCATTGCTTATATTATCAACTTTTATCTGTAATATGTGTAATAGTATGAATTCCATTCCATTCAACGTAACATTAAGTATGATTGTACTTGCATGTTGCAAACTTATGTTTAAATTTCTCGAAGTTGTTTAAATTATGTAAACTGCTTTAGTACAGATTTGTGTATAAACATATAAAATGCTCCAAGTGAGCATAGTAAGGCTGGGTGATTGTTAATACCTGTTTAAATAAATTACTTCAATATGCAAGATTATAGTCTCGTACCTATCTATTCATACAAAGCATTTTTAAAATAAATTTTCAGAGATTGGCGCAAAAGTATTTATAATTTTGTTGAATTTTAATTCTTGTCTTTTAAGCAGTTCGAAGTCTATATAAAAGGCTTTGAGTATTTAGTTGAAATATTTCTGTATTCATACTTATTTTATGGACATTGCAAAATTACTTTGTACTTATTTAAATTTACAATTAAGACAATGAGGAATACCATTTGAACTGAAAATGTATATTATGCAATGCTGTACAAAATATGCCTTTAACAGAGAATGTGCCACCTGTTGTATCTATTTTTGTAAATAGTGAAATCCTTTGGCATGTATCGGTAACCAAAAGGGCACTCATCGGTTACAAAGATATCAAGCAAAACATGCTCATGTGGTCGTTATATACACCATACATGTATCCTGGAAGATGCTATAAATTATGACCCTTGATTCCTAGAAGTTTACGCCTTGCTGTAAAGTAGTCTTCTGATTTCGTCTTAAGGTTTTGAATATTTGTTCTAATGGATGTGGTTTCCTTCTTGGACTAATCTTGTCAATAGTATAGAATGTTGATCTAGTGCTTGCACATAACTTCAGTCTCGATGACATTATGATTGAAAGTATTTCTTATAGCTCTTATCGTTTTTCACTTGATATATTCATCCTTTTTATAGATTTTTCATTTACTTGGCTCTCCCTCTTCTGTAAATTATCATTTAGTCTTTTAAAATGGAATCTACGTGTTAGTCTTTTTGATAAATAAGCGATGAATACTATGAAAAATACGATCAAAAGGAGAACATTTGTTTGCAGACAAAACAGAATTTTTACGTTGCAGCTTTATATTTTAATTCCGAACCTTTATTCTGCATAAGCTTTTCTCTCGAGTGTCCTGCATTATATTTTAATCATGGTTTTGAGAATATGTATGAAAATTGGTGCTGGTTATAGCAAAGCGACTGGAAAAATTGCTGACATGGCTTAAAAGGTTTGATATTGGATTACGTAATGAGGATTGTACGTACATAAACTGCGGTGTAGTTCCAATTCGAAAAAAAGTATTGTAAAAGTTAGCTTTTGCTTATTTGTGAATATGGACAATTCTTGGAACTTCTTAATTTCCGATGCATAACCCCACTTTCTCTACCGAGATTTAACTTCTGAAGATTGGGTTTGACATAAGGAAAAAGATTAGCCAGTAATGTCATGCTGTTATCCACAGTGGGCAAAAACAATGTAATTGCTCAGAAGTGGAGATCTGAGAATGAGTTGGTGGAGCTAGAACTGTCCTGGGAAGAAATGGGGAGCAAGGCAAGTCGGGAACCAATTAACAGTGAAGAGGCGCGGCTACGGACTTGGATGTCTTTGGTTTAGGAGTTTGGCTGAGGAATAAAGCTGGTAGTCGAATTTGTATCTGCGAGATGTTGATCGTTATAGAAATGAGGATTTTCTATGGGTTTGAAAATGCACTTGAATTTTTAGGGTTTTCTTGGAGAAAAGCATAGAGGAGGACCGATTATTTCTGCCTATTTTTCTAATTGGAATAATTTGTTGGAAGTGTAAGGGTTCATTCAACAGTTCGTTAAATTTTTTTGTTTGAGACTATGTTGGATTTTTTCTCTGCGAAGGTTGAGGAAAGGTTAGGATTTGTAATGGATGAAAGTATGTTTGATTGTCGTTGAGTTTTGTTTGGGGATTTTTGGAGTGGCAATTATTTGTACTTAAGTCTTCTAGGCTGGATTTAGAAACTTCAATTAACAGTATACGCTTGTTTATACATAATTACACAACTTATTCCCCAATTTTTCGAGCATTAGGGAAACAAGCTCTAAAATCTACTGAACATAAATATTAAATATTGGAGTAAGAATATAAGTATGAAATAGCCGTGCAGACTTAATTTAAATGACAGTATATGTACCAAGAATAGTGAAATTAACTCCAAATTCAAATAAAAGGATTCTTTGTACAGAATTACTTTTATTAATTTTAATCTTTGTTGAAATGCCCAGAAAATTATATCAATCGAGACTAAACATTAAAAGACCCGTCTTTTATGTTCTCTTAGAAGGGCAGTTTGAATTAAGAAGCTTAACTGTGCATTGGGGAAAAATATTGCACATTTACACCACATATTTCCTTGAATAGGAGATTCTGAATGTGTAACTTATTAAATATATCTTAACTCGAAACATTTACTTTGATTTAAAATGAGAATTCCTGGTTCGCATAGCATTCAGAGCAAATGCTTACTTAGCCGGATGCTTCATCCACATTAAAAACCAGAAGTTTGATTTGAATTTCAAAAGGTTTCTACAAGTTTTAACCCAACTTTTTTCATTGGCTTTTGTCTATAGCCTAAGATGTCAATTTTAGATTGTTCAAATAACCAACTGGCTCCTAATCCCTAGACGAATGATGAACTTAGATGAATGAAATGTCTCATTCAAATCTGCTTTATTGGCATCTTATTTAAGAGCTTTCGTTGCTTTCTAAATAGTTATCTCAAGTCGGTGAAATTTTTCAAGTAGACTACTTGTTGAATGATTCATTTGAAAGGTTCTTTTCAGGATCTGATCTACTCTTATTTTAGTAATTTACTGTTCCATTGTTTATTAGCTTGGAATAACCTAACGAATTGCTAAACCAAATTATTTCAATTACTTTTCTATTGATCCATGAATCGGATTGTAATAATGCTACCTCGAACATCGATACGAAATTTAGCATAGGAAAATGACTTTAAAAGAAATCTGATTTTCTTGATCAGATGTTGGACGTTCCAACATTCCAGCAAAGCAAAAAAACTGTTTTACGACTTGTGGCACTTGAAAAGCCCACTGACGGTTATTTTTCAGCGATTCAAAACGATTGAGCATCTCTTGTTTTTCCAGTAGGGTCAAGAGTACGACTTAGCTACGCCATGCGTCACATTCGCATGCAAAATTTTGACATGTGAGGTGCATTCACAGGACACAGATGAGCCATGGCTCAGCCGGTATTCGAACCCGGAATGCCCAGATCACGTTGTAGATTCGCTACCCCAATGCCAGGACTCCGGTATGACTGATATCCGATATTAGAAATTTAGTAATTTACGAGTCCGGAAGGATTTATCAGCAGACAATAACTTTTGCCTAGTTTCTAATTAACACTATAAATCGAATGAACTTACGATATAATTTCATTCATGAATGTTCTTTCTCTAATTTATGGAAATTAAATCGAATAAGGAACAAAAATGTTTAGTACTGAGAACATTTGTCCTAATGTGGAAAATTCCAATAACAAAAGTTAGCAATAACCGTGGTTAATTAATAAAAGGGATAAAAATTCAGGTGAGAAACGCGACTAGTTTATTCGCGTCTTTCATGATAAATTTTCTTCTGTCCCATATTGCAGTCACTTAAAATTTCATTGATGTTCATTTCATGCTATGAATTATGGTTAAGCTATGACTAACAAATTTTGTCAAATTCTATCGGATAACTGATATTTGCATCGACAAAGTGGAATATTTACAAATAAACAGGGATGGAAATAGATTGGTTGCAAAATGTCATGTTATTGCAATTCAGACCTTTGTAATTGGGGCTATAGTTTAGGACTTCAGAAGATATATTTATTCAGAAAATAAAGGTTTCTTGAATTTCACGCTTGGTAAAGATGAGATGAAAAGAGAAACGGTGGTCAACGACCAGAAAGGCACTTCAAGAAGTTAAGGTAACGCCTATTACAGATAATTTGGGGAAATAGATATTTTGTTAATGGCATTTTAAGTGGGATTTGTGGTGACTCATAATAGAATTTTTCTTCAATATAGCAGATTGTTCATTATGCCGAAGAAACCAATACCAACTTATGTAAATACGCATGAAATTAAATCAGATTGTAATTTTCACATTTTAAAACTAAAGAAATCGATAAAGGGAGACAAATTTTAGATTTCCTATAAAATGAAGTAAATTAACTTTCTATTTTAAATTTCATTTTCGAAATTTAATATTTATTCAGAAAGAATTTTTTAATTGCTTTTATTAGAAAAGATTTTTTCTATCGAACTCGATACATGCAATGCTAAAAAAATTTGGGGTAAATTGAATTTGTTCATGTTGTAAACTGTTCTGCCAGTAAGTTCAATTAAACATGGATTAGCTATCTCCTCGGGAAACTAACTTTTTTCATGTTTCAAAACTCTTTTAACGTTCAGTTTCTACTTCTGATCGGCCTAAGAATGGATAAAATTTTGTTACTTTTAATAAGAAGTGGGTAGATTTTAAAAGATTTTGCCTAAATTTAAGGTTTTAAATGTCCCAAACCAGACCCCATTCAAACCAACAGTTGTAAAAACGCCAACATTATCTTCTAACCAATTATAACTTTAATCAGTGGCATAATACAGTGCATTTCTCACTAAGGAATAAATATTTAAATGTTAATCAACTAAAACTAAATAAGATAAAGAAAATGATAAAATAAAATGTATTTTTAGTAATCCACAACAGGTCTCGAATATAAATTAAGTAATAAGTTACCAATTATTCGATATTTTATTAAATCTAGGCAACCATATTAAAAGATACATGGAAACTCCTAAATCAGTGCATAACGATATCCATCAACTGAACCTCGCGGCTACTTCCATGTTAAGGATTCCCGAAAAATACAGGAAAATTCGCAAACAGTGATTTGCAATTAAAATTTGAAATTTGTTATCCAAACTTATTTTAAACAAGATACTCGTTAACCTCCCCCTTTTCAAATATTTTCCTGTAAGTCATACAATTAATCGATTATATTAAGAATTTTGATGGTCAAATGATTGTATTCTAAACTGAATGCAAGAGTTAAATATTTCTATTCGTTGTTTTCATCAATGGGTTATTCATTTTAGAAAGAATTAACTTTAGGCTAATTTTTTTTCTGCTTAGCGAAGGGAATAAGCAATTTAAATCGGAAACCTACTGGCATTGCTTTCTGAATGTATACCCCTAATCATTCCATCGCCACTTAGAATCAATCTCGCTTCGAGGAATGTAACGGTGGTTAGAAGTTATTACAAAACTTAACAAGTTCAACGATGTTTTTAGCACTGCACTAATATTCGAAAGACCGTATCTACTGAAGTTGTATGCCTATAAAGCTTTTTATTTCGTACTCTCCATACTGGTCAGTCTTCCTTTTAACTTGACAGCGGAACCTATCAAGTTAATGGCCTTCATTAACTTGATAATGGAGGTAATTAGCTTGTTCTAATGGCCTTCCATTCTAGTCATTACTTTAATAAAAACATCTACGGTTACTAAAACACCTTTCCCCAGGTGTGAGAGTGGAGTCCTTTCCCCAGGTGTGAGAGT
>JAOUZG010029805.1:58255-81700 GCA_026289955.1 Argiope argentata | reverse complement strand
GTGTGAGAGTGGAGTCCTTTCCCCAGGTGTGAGAGTGGAGTCCTTTCTGAAAGTAACACCTGAAACCTAACGATAAACTAGAAGTTTTAAAAGAGTCGTATTTAATGATATGAATATTGTTAGAAAGTTGTAATATTCTTCTTCGTAGAGAATGTAAGACCACTATGGAGAGTTTGAAATAAAGAGCATTATGAATATCGAAATAATCTTAGACAATCTTATATCTAGAAAACGAGGTCTTTCGAATACTATTGCAATAAGAAGACGTAGGAATTAGTTAATGATACAATCTTTTCCATTTTTCACTATTACATGGCTTGAAGTGAGATGAATGTTCCTAGCTCCCTCGAAATGATTGGCGGTATACATTCAGAGAGGAATACGAATAAATTTCGCCTTATTCCGTTTATATTTTTCATAAATATTGTCGAATAGAAAATGAACTGGAATTCTGCATGGTTCACCCCACTATTGGATGAATAATACATTGATGGAAATAGTTATCTAAATATTTAATTTTTAAATATCATTCAGTTTTGTTATGTAATCATAAGAACATTTTAAGGTTATTAATACTATAACTAATGTAATTTCGGGCTCCACTACGAGCAAACCCAGTACAAAACAGCTTTAAGATTATAAGAACGAAGTCCTTAAAAAAGCGCTTTTGTCTTGAATTTTCTTTACAAAAATTTGAGGCGAGAGATTAAATATTTAATTTCAACATAGCATAAAAGTTAAATATTTTCAAAAAACTAAAATATGTCTATTTTGTTTTATGGGAAGTGCTCCATTATGAATTTAAATAGAATTTTAGCATAAATCCGATCATTTTATGCAACTTATATTGGATAAATTTTTAAAGTTATCTCTAAATAATGTAAGGTCCCTTTTGAAAACTCTTAAAGTTGCGGATTTTTAGAAAAACAGTTCATAAAATGTCTTATAATGTTACTTAGAAATGCAATACAAACTATTCTGTGACCGAGATTTAAGATTTTTGTCACTGAAGTGACTAGTCCTAGAACAGTACATTGGCAATTATCATAGAAAATTAAAGCCACCTATCTCAACTCCATTGATAGATAATAGATTTTTATCATTTACCCTAAATTAAATATTATAGTTCATTATCCAAGCTTGTGTATAAATTTTATTTTGGATTAAATTACGATTATGATTTTTAAAAAAAACATGTTGAGAAATGGAATTTAGAAATGGAAATTTACCTTTTGTCAAGATTTTAAAATTCTTTTATTCATTATTAATAATTTCAGAATAGGATCAAATTTTCTTGTCTAAAAAACGATTCAAGACGCTACATGGAAAAATGCACGAGATTAAAATTATGAACTCGAGTATTACCGTAAGTTTCAGAAAGTAATGTATCATGAAGTCATACATACTTTGTTAATTGAAAATTAAATATAACTAAATATTTATTAGGGCGTCAGGGCGGGATGTCTTTAAAATCCCATTCCATGCCGATCTGTTCTTTGGCTAATATTTCCAGAAAGTCAATCCACTTAATTTATCTCCTTTTTGGATAATTCGTCTGATAGCCCTGATTCGTCGTAATTAGTAGAGATTTTAGTAACTTAATTTTTATCCAATCCTATCTTAACTGTTCCATTATTTCTGTATTTAAAATAGTGTTCTTTAGAACAGCTAAATATTAAAGATATTAATTTCATTTCGCAAAAAAACTTCTAAATGTTGAACTTACCAGTTATATAGATGGACTTTAAATTTTTTTATAGAGCTGCATTTTCAGGCCTTCCTTTTCAACGGCGGCGGTGGTAGTACTTGTGTTGCTACTCATAATTTTTCAGTTAATCACTCTAAAATTCATCGCGAGGGGAAAATATACATTTCTCGCCTGCTGTTAGTAAATGAAATATTAGAATCCAATAAAGATATGCTGAATTTCAACTTGGGAGTATTGGGTCTAATTAAATTTATGTGGTTCCTGAATCAGTCTTTTGAACGATTCTGTAATTATTTTTACGGGGTGGTCAGAGTAATGGTCTTTCTAAACAAGTTCGGAAAGACAAATTTCAGATGCTGTTGGAAACTTAATACTTAACATTTTTAACGCCTTTTTAATCAAACCTATTCTAACATTCGTTACGTAAGGAACGTTAAATAAGGAAACATTCGTTACATAAGGAAAAATCTTTGGCATAATATTTCTAACTCATAATATTAATATTTCTAACCCTTCCCATTTCTATTGCTGTCGTCTACTAGGGATCAGTTTTTAGCCATCGTTTCTTCTGGAATGCCTTAACTTTTCCATTAGGGTAGATCTACATCGTTAGCAAATGGATTGCAGCAAATTGAACAAGAGGAACCTTCAAATGTATAACATGAAAGAGACTGAGAATCGTACACTATTTTGATACCACTCTTTTATCAATTGCCTTTCCAGCAGTGACAAGGATTCCCGATAGTAGAATCATATATTTAAATGAAATGCATTTTTTATATTTGCTTATGCAGTGTTAATCTAAAGAGAGTCTCGTCGCCTTCTCACTCCCTTTTATGGCTGTAATTCTTCTATCCCAATTCTATAGTCAAAAGATACAAAACAAAATTCATTAATATTGCCACTTTCTTGCCATCATTAATTCTTGTCTTTTCTATAGCAGTTATTTAAAGACTATATTAGAAATTTTTAGAAATTCAGCAGTATAGTTTTTATTTAAGGCTTGTGGCCGCACAGTCTGTGCCGGTTTTCGAAGAGATCTTTTTCTTATGAAAAACTGTTTGCCACGTTCAAATCATTTTTGAAGTTCAAACTTTATTTACAAAGGTAAATAATTTCATTGACAAAAAAGGAGAATTTGAAAGGATTTGACGAAAACTTTTGGCTTGAAAATAAGGATGCAATTTCTATGTTCAAATTGGATTGGAAGTCTTGCTGTCCATCTCCAGGTGAAACTAATTCTCGTTGGTTAGAATATTTGATTTGTTAGTTAAGAACTAATTTAACACTTGTTCCGAGTTCAAGAATTCTGAAAGGAATTTGAACAATCTTAATGCTTTTGGTAGCTATAAAAATGTCTTACGTAGTTTCATTTCTTAATCGCCTCCAATATGATTTTCACAACTACTTTTACTGAAAGGTTGCTCCTGAATTTCTTTTAATATTTAGACCAAGAAAAGCAACTTGTGGCGAAACATTTTGAAAGTTAGTCTTCCCATTTTCCTGCTTCTCTAAAAATGTCTTGCGAATTGATTACTTAGTCGGCTTTTTAAATGATTTCCATCATGAATCGTATAGCTTTTCCACAGACCTAAAACAAAATCCGAGTTGATATCGGAAAGGATGATAGACTCGAATGTAATACTTCTGCTCTTGTAATCGTGCTTTTAATGTTTTCGTTGTATTTTAATATTTCCTGTACTATGGTCAATGAATTGTTGCATGTAAGGTGGGAAAAACTTTGTATAATTTTTTGTGTACTCTTTGAGAAAGGATGTATTTTATGAAGACCATATGTCTTCCGCCATATGTTTTATGAATCCAATGAATAAATTCGTGGAAAATTCTTTTGAATATTAAAGTGAAATTAGAATGTTCTTACAGAGATTAAAGAAAAGACTCCCATACATTTGGGGGGGGGGGGATTTCTTTCGTTACAACCATTGATACATATGTAAATAATTTCAATTTAAGATTCAAAACTGTACTGGCATTTTGCGTCAAATGTTGCCCACTTGTTGCTGAATTATTTGGAAAATATAACTTCAGATTTTGCCAGTAATAGATATTTTTGTCAAAACATGGGAATTCTGTTTTGAATGTCTCTTCTAACTCTAAAATTCTATTCATCTGTATTTGTCTAATCAATCTGTTTGCTTATTGTGAGTAGTTTTATTGTGCGATATGACCTCTTTGAAAATAAAATTCACATTTTTGTATCCACTTTTCAGGTCGCCATTGTTCTATAAATGATGACCTAAATATTAATTGTTTAGAAAATAGGCTCAGAAGACGCAAATTTCAAATTAAGAATTGCTTCCTGCATCATTAAATGCTTTGTTAGCTGTTATTGAATGCTGCCTCGTTTCCTATTTAACATCAATAAATCAACTGCAACGATATGCAGGATTAACTTGACAAAAGTTTATTTGCCTGATAAAGTGTTGGGGACCGGAAAAGGCTTGAGATAGCAACTCTAAAGTTATTGAGGCATTATGTTGGAATACTGAATTTCTATTTTCCCTCAAGAGATGGTAATATTGAATAAACACTTAGTACTCCATCTTTGGAATGAATTCGACCTGCCAATCTTGTATCCGTGCTCAAAACCGTTCAACTTGCAAGATGAGTGTTTTCAAGCACTGTGCTTTCAACTTTAGCTATAGTGCTTGTATCGGTGAAATAGTCACTTGGATTTTCTTCTCAAACATCTCGACAGTTTATAGTTTTTCAACAGTTATTTCAGTAGTTTATTCCCTATTGTTTTAATACTTACTTGTTTCTGAATCCATTAAAAAACTAAGTGCGAAATAATTGCAAAAATTTACATTCTAGATGAAGTTCCTTGAAGTATTTCAACTCACGTTACCTTTTGTCTCCCATGCTTTGTTGCATTTTCCTTATTGTAGACTATTTTCCAATTGAGAATATACTCAAATTCCATTTTTTTGTGGAATCCAACAATTAATCTAATTGGAATTCTTGCTTAAAAGTATTGCAATTTTGAGTAAATGGAAATAGTTGAAGGTGTCGTCAATGAACCTCAAAACTGATGTTCTCTCGCTGAAACTAACAATTGCATCGCAAGGAATTTTCTATGAATAACTAAATATAGTCAAAATCTTAAGTAATTTTTAGTTCCTGAAGCCCATCATATCTGGAATATTCTTCTACCCCTTTAAGTGAGTTACAGGAATGGAGTCTGATTTGGAGACAGTTTTGAATTATTTCCAAAAACTCTGTAATGGAACAAACAATTTGGGAACTTCATGAAGCAGTATAAAAGATCAAATATCTTGATAAGTTTGAACTCTGTATTTGTTTTAAAGCCAAGACATGTTTTTATCCTTTAACTTGAACCAATCAATGCTTATAATTCTCTGCACAAGAGTGATCAGAAATGTTGAATTCCAAGTAAAAGTTTTACAGAAAATATTTCTACTCCATTAATTTAAGCAATCAAATTTCCAGTACACAAATATTTTGCATCATTCGCATAATTATTGGGATTTAATATCTGTATTGAAATAAAATGAATTTTCATAAATTTTATACTAAAACAAAATGGCTGATCTCAGTCGAGGCATGATCATTTGCTTGAGGGGGGAAGAGAGGGTGACATTGTCTTTTAGCAAATTTGTCTTCTAATTGTTTCTGCGATGTGATAATGACAACAAGTATAAGTGCTTTTGTTGCTTCAGGAGAATATCGTATGCTAAATGGTTCTGAGTTATTCCCTGGTATTTACCGTCAAAATATATTTCTGATCATCTCATCATTAACTTCTCAGAACATTTTCATAATCTTGGATTTTTTCGGAGGAAAGGACTTTTAGTTCTATTGGCACTTGAGAAATTATACTATAAACTTTGGAAATGGTTTTCTGGATTTTAAGAAAGAATTTGAAAAGCTAATTTCTAATACATGGGCTGAGACATTTTTACATGATTGTATTTCAGAAGTATTGTTCCTTATTAGTTTGAACATTGTGTAGTAAGATCAATCATGCGTTTAACGCAGCATGGCCAAATGCGGCTTTTGCGCCATTAAGCCAATTTCAATTTTTATCCCATCTGCATATTATTACTATATTGCACTCAAAGGATGCTTTAATTTCATTGGAGAATAGTCTTGTTATTAAGATAATTTTGCTTATATTCACAGCTATTTTTCACAACCGCTTGTTTCTTCAGATAGTTTTTCAAATGGCTATGGCAGTGTGCATAAATATGAAATAACACATTTGTAACAAGGCAAAATGGCTAAGCTCTTCGTATAATTTATCAATTAACTTTCAATGACGAGATAAATCCACATAACATTTCTTCGGCAAACAGCAATATCAGCATTTTGACTTGATTTTGCGTGACATGTTTCAATAACCTTAAATACCATATTATATTCTAAGATTAAATAATATTGCATTTTATATTCGCATCCAGAGTTTTCATTTAACATTAATATAGTGTCTTCCAAGATAATTATTAAAGGAATATTATGGAAGAAATAATCTTCACGAAGATATTCAAGATCAATCTTTTTGGCTCTTCTATTTTGAACAATTTCTATCAATCTTTCATTCACACTTCCTCAAATACACAATCATACGTGGATTAGTGTAGTATGCTCTTGTACCATAAAACATTTCACGAAATATTCAAACTAGGATTATCAATGAATTTTAAATGTTTTCAGATGTTTTTCCATTAGTTATATTATAAAGAGCTCTATCATCCGTTCTTTGAATCAATCGTAATGTGTTGAAATCTAAGTACTAGAGATTTTTAAACAACTTTGTTTCCACTGTATTAGCTTGGTGATTTTTACATTTTGATTCTTCTGATAGTCGTCACCAAATAAAGCCTATATTTGAAATTCCAATCGGAATGCTTCTGCTCATGAGAAATTAATAACCTTTTTGGACATTTTTCAGTTCGGGCTTATATCTAGTTAATCAGACAAATTAAATTTATTATTCTGATCAAGAATGATTCCTAAAATTTCGGATTCACTTATAGCAAGACAAATGTATAAAATAATCGAAGGTTGTGTTGTTGTTGTTGTTGAAACTAACTTTTTGTAGACAAAATTTACTTTTTCAATCTGTGTGCACAAATTTGTTTGTTCAGATTATAACAAAATTTGACAAGACAGAAATCTTTCCTAAAAAATATGTGAAGACGACAGAAAGTTTTTGGTTACATCACCCAGCCTTTACAATTTTGTGACTTTTAATATCTTGTGATTTCACTTTATTTAAGCTATATTCTAGAATATTTATTATCCAATATAAATTAGCTGCAGCTTGCTGCAAATGTTGAATTTACCCTTATTTGATCTGTACCTCATTTGTTTCTTTTAAATCTAACTTGAATATTGTATGCATTAACAAGTTGTAATCTAAGTAATCAATGTTATCGAAATTTTAATGTTTTAAGAATTTTCAAAAAATGTAATTTATTTTTATACGTTATTAATCCAATATTCGGAATAATTTATATTATATATCGTGTATATTCAATTATCTGCATGCTTTCATTTTGAATCTTGTTCTTTACCTTTATAACTTTGACCTTTTGTTATAAATTGTTTTAAATTTGTTGTTTGTAAAGAATTGTTTTGTTGCAAATAAATCTTGCTTTTTACTCAATTTTGTCCCATTTATCATCGTTGGTTTTGATTTTTAAACTATAATTTTGTAAATAGGAATTTAAGTATGCTGGTTAAAATCTCCGATTTTCAAATTTGGACAGTTATTATGTAGCGATGATTAAATAATAAATTAATAGCACGTAATTCAATCACAAGTTCGTTTCAAATAGAATATTCTGGAAGCTATTGTAAATGCAGTGTAATTCAATAAATAGAATGCAGCTTTATTTTTAAAATATTCTGATATTTACAATATTTATAAATTTTTTGAAGCCTGTACAAATTGTAAAAGTGCCACTATATAGTTTAAAAAGTCGTTAAAGAATTAGCGTAAATTGCATATTGCAAGATTGATCATGAAAATAGATAGAAATTTCGATAACACCTAACAATATTCTCAGATTCTTTTTGGCTTGTGATAAATTAAAAGAAACAAAACGATAAATTAGTATCGCCATCTGAAGGTGACGTGACTTCATAATAATGCCGAACATGGATGTCATTTCATGAAGAGCTGAGCTTATTTTCGATTCTTAATACAAAGGCTTCACGTTAGAATAATTTAATTGTGAAAATTCCAACTTTTTAAAGGATGATATAATCGCTGAATTCATTACAAAAATTTATAAAAATTACCCTTCTGATTTCAAATTATTTTCCTTCATACAAACCATAGGATACGTATTGAAAATATCTTGCAATTATATTTGGCGTTTTACTTTCATGATTGATTTTTGTGGGCAACAGCTTTGCGCATATTGTAAATCTATTTTTCATACTTGATTATTTATCGGCGCTCAAATTATTAAACGCAGCGATTTCAGACAAGCTTGAATTAAAAGAAATTAACACATTACTACCGATGAGTTAGATTAATTTTTTTCAATCTTTTTTATACAAAAATGTTAAAAAGTAACTGTTAAAAAGTGACTACATTCGGAATGTTTTTTTTAAAATCATTCCGAATGTAGTCACATACCTTAATGGGGCTAAAATAAGTTTTCCTTGGAACTCAAGACAATGACGAATGAATGCCTTCCAAATACGAATTTGAATAAGAGTGTAAAAGAGAATAAGAAAGAATTTCAAAATTCAAAATGTATGGTTGTAAACTAAGAATAATCATGATCTTCATGTAACGGTTGTTAGGCACTGTTACAGATAAGCAATGTTGCTGAAATAATATAAAAAACATTGTTTGATGGAATTGTTAAAATGAAAATAATTTGGGACAATAATGTTCCTGAATTAACAATGCTATGTTTTGTTGTATCGAGTATTTATATCAACAATGTTTGGAATTAACTATTTTTGTACTTGTTTCTGGAATGGTAGATGATAGCAGGAAAGATAAATTTGCAACACTTTGTTAAATAATGTATGCGCTTAAGAAAGGTTTAATTTATTGTGGAGAAAATGCAAGAGATAAAGTTAGATGAATAAAAGGGGTTCACTCTTCTGAAAATATTTTATTTCTCCCTAAAACCAAATACATCGAACCTATTCTTACATTTTCCAAAAATTTGTCTAGAAATAGAATATTAACAATGCTTTTAAAATGCGTATTCGATTTGTTAAACATGCGCGTAAAAGATGTAATACTTTTCACAAGTAAACAATCAAAATTGAAAAAAATTATAACAATTTCATTTATTAATTAAAAATGTTTTGTTTTCGGTTTTTAGTATGAAATTTTTTTAGTTCCTATATTTTATATCATGAGTTTTGAGAATCTTATTTTTTGCGTATTCGTTTGATATTGTAACAAACGAGCGAACGTCGCTGGAAGCGCGGAGGGGAGAGCGATTGCTACGGCGTCAATGAGCTTGGCGAGATCTGGATTAGTTTGATGAAAGGAATAGTTTGGCAGCCGCTGGATTTCTCTCGGTGATTTCCGAAGCTTCACGGCGCTTTCGACCGGCTATATAAAGGACGAGCTACCACATTCGGCAGTTCCTCTCTCTCGGAAAAGAAGCGTTTCGCTGGAATAGAGGATTACATTTCTCGCTTCTCATTAGTGAGCTGTGTTTACGTTTGCGGTTAACGTTGCGTTATTGAGCTCGCTGTGATTTACTGTTTGCTGTGCTATACGATATCTGTTTTGCAGTCTGTGTTTATCGTACGTAAGACTTGAATTTAAGCTGTAAGTGACTGTTGACTACTGCATTGTGTTTATCCGGAGTTGAACTTTATCAATTATCCTGTAGATATCTGTAAATAAATTTGTTTGTGCTGTCCTCAAATAAAGTTCATTCAATCTGAACTCGCTACGCTAAAAACGTAACAATATTCTTTGCGTATAGTGATGTAAGCTAACGAACTTAGTTTCAATTATTTTTTGAGAAATAATAAAATTTTAGAACTATGGCTTTTTTTTTGTTGTATAGTGATGGCTTTGAAATAAACAAATGTTACATTATATATATCTATCATTTGTCCATTTAACTTCAACTCTTTTAACATAAAGTTTAATATAGTTAAATAAATATGAACGAAGAAATAGTATGGCACGTGAAGTGCACCAACCTGATTTTGCGTTATTCTACATAAAATATTATATGAAAATTTTAGCGAGCATTAATACTGGCGAACCGACTGGTCGCCAAAGGCGGCTAGTATATATATATATATATATATATATATATATATATATATATATATATAATATAATATGCCAATTTGGCAAACGATAAAAGAAGCGCCAGAGAAATCTTGTTACAATTTCTCTAGAATTTTAAATAACTATTCTTATAAATTTTCAAGATACTGGCGGAAAGAATTTTTACTAATATGCATCTCTTCAAATAGTTTTTTTTCTAACTTTAATTCGATTATGTAAAAGCGTTGTTTAAAATGTTAACATATATAGCATAGTAAATAAAGAGTATAGTTGAAAGTTAGCTTATCTGTAACAGAAATACTTTTCTTGCTTCAACAAGATTTTCTTGTGATCTAGCCATATTTTCGTCCTGAAACCATATTTTCGTCCTGAAACCATATTTTCGTCACTTCTCTTAAGGCGGTGGTGAAAGGACGCTTTTAAAGACACGTCCAAATAATAATGATTTTTAACATTGTGCCAATAATTCAAAATGCATTGTTGTCAACTGAAAATTGGAATAATAATGATCTCCATGTAAAAATTGATAATTATTGTTACAGATAATCAACAAGCGTTAAAATAAAGTCAAATATTATTATCAAATGAATTTGGAATGTAGTCTACATATTGTTTTAGCGTTTTATATCCAACAATGTTTTTAATTGTTTTCTACACGAAATGAAAGTTGATCGTAAAACTTGATTAAACAAAACTGAATTAATTTCTCGAATACGTAGATTATATATATAAATTATAGAAAAGGTGAAAAGATTGATTCGCATACGGATTGGAAATTTGGATACGTCAACGTAATCTCGTTTATCTTGGAAACATATCATACGTTTGTAGAAGTTTAAAAAAATGTTTTTAAACTGTACAAATATTGAGAAAACAAGTTACATCTTAAGGCCTCAAGCGATGCAATTGAGTTACTTTTATTACAATGACGAAATTTATTTTTTTCCTGTCTGTTGCGCCTTTAGGGGCAATGATTCTCAGACCGTCAGCCTTTGTTCCCTATTAAAATATTTACAACCAACCATAACGTAGATTCTCTCTTACCATGGCACTGCGAAAGCAAAACTATTTTAATAATCGAGCCTTCCAAGATGACGAGGATGACACCTGGTGCTTTAAATCATTTCTTAAAATTTTGATTTATGATTATTTCTTTTGTATGTCTCATATTCAAGTGTCTCTGTTAGAAGACGTTTGATTACATCTCACATATCTAAGTATCTTTTTGCAGTTCGCATACATACGAATACTTATTTTAGAGCAGTGGTTAGAGCTAAAGTTGATTGAACTCCAATCCATCTAACAAAAACTTAAAAATTTGCAACTCACCTATTAGCTGCTTCAGAGAAAAGGGGGCATAAATAATGGTAATGCCCAGTTATGAATTGCGGAACTACTTAAATTGTACTATAGTTCAAAAAACAGTCACAATGTAAAAAGTGTAACCAATGAGGACGGAATTTCGGTGCGAATATAGTGGTAATGTGTCTGAGAACAAAACCATCCGCCAATGGGTACGTGCATTTAAAGAAGCGGAAAGTGTTTTAAAACGAAAGTCGCCTGATAGGCGTAAAGTGTCTAAAGAGAATGTCAATAAAACATGTCAACGAAGTTCGAAAAAATCGTTGTGACGACCCAGTTTTCAAGTAGGAATACTCGAACGAACTGCTCAAATGCACTGTTTCTTATGACACTTGCCATAGACAGCTTTCTGAGATAGTGATTTAAGCCAAATCAGCGTCTCTAGTTTTGTAGTAGAGCCAACTTAAGGCACTTTTGCTACTTGTTCATCCCATTCGCTTGCACAACCCCTTTTTACAGGGGGGACATTCACATATCTCACAGATAGAACACAGAAGAACAGCCATGTCCGAACTGGGACTTGAACCCGGGACGTCCAAATCACGGGGAAACCCCCTACCCATATGCAAGGACGCCGGCAAAATGAACTGTTTATAAAATTGTTCACAAAATGCTCTGCATGACAGTGTATATGGCATAATTTGTACAAGAAATCTAACCAATAGACAAAAACAAGAGACAATAGAGTTTGCTATTTATATGCTAGACATGATAGACATTAATAGCAATTTATTTAAAGAATGGGATTTATTTACTTTTTTATTTTTTATTTATTTATTTTGATGAGGTCACCTTTCATGTAAGCGGCACTGTGAACTGACACAAGTATAGAATTTAAGGTTTACAGCCTGCTCATTCGTGGAACATCAACGTTACTCATCGAAAATGAATGTTTGGATTGGCCTTATGCGTAACCAAGTTGTAGGTCCCTTCATTTTTGTAGAAAATTCCATGAATAGTGATGTCTACGTGAAATGTTGGAGGAATATTTTTTCCCTGGTTGGTTCATATTGCGGTGGAGAACGGTCTTATCTACTTTCAACAAGACGGAGAATCACCTCCATTCAGTCTGTGCGCTCGGGATGGGATGAATACTAAATTCAGCAAAAAGTGGATTGAAAACGCAGGAACTACTATTTAGCCTTCAAAAGGCCCCTATTTGACTCCAGTAGAATTTTTTTCTTCCGGTGACATGTCGAGAATCTTGTTTATAATGCGAAAATTCAAGATGATAACCATATCATGCAAATAATCTCTGATATGACAAATGCGCATGCTGCCCAGGACATGGGAAAAGATTGAATGCAGTTTGAATATATGACGTGCCACAAACGAGACAATTTACAGTATTTCTTTACGAATTTTTCTTTGAACAATCATGATAACTAACTTAGTAGGATTATCAATCTGATTTTGAATATCTATCTTAGATATGTGTAAAAAGTACTGAAATTTTTGTGCAATTGCTTAGTTAAAATTGGAGGATGTATGTAATTTTAATAAAAATGTATTTAATGTTAATCTTTTATTGTTTACAGAATTCATAAAAAGCAAAGTAGATAAAATTGTGTTTAAAGCTTTAAGTGCAGAAATAAAACAAAACCATCTTACACCTAGATTAATATTTTCAAAAAAGTAGCCCAATATATATTAGTAACGAATCAATTTAATAAAATTTTGTAATTTTATAGTCAATAAAAACTCCTCTGAATGGAGTTTATTTTTCAACAATTAGATATTTTTTAACGAAATAGGAAAACTTAATTTTTTTTATAGATTTTTAGAAAACAATTTTTTATTCTAACTTGCAGAAGAATATGATTGCACATAAATAACTGTAAACTATTTAAATATACACTGAAGAGTAAAAAAAAACTGGTATAGGTATGCGTATGCAAATAAGGAAACATGGAACCATTCAGAATACGGCGCTGTGGTTGCCAACACATATATAAGAAAACAAGTATCTGGCACAGATGTTGGCTACTGCTGCGACAATGGCAGATTATAAATATTTAAGTGAATTTGAAAGTGGTACGATAGCCGGCGCGTGAAAGATGAGACATAGAATCTCCAAGGTAGCGATGAAATGGGGATTTTCTCGTACTACCGTTTCAGGAGTATACCGTGAATATCGGGAATCCGGTAAACCTCACATCGACAAAATTGCGGCCGGAAAAAGGTCGTGCAAGAACGGAACAAACGAAGACTAGGGGGAATCATTAAAAGTGTGAAAAGTGAAACCTTTGCACAAATTTCTTCAAATTTAGAGTTAGACCGTCACGTGTCAGCGAGCAAACCATTCAATGAAACATCATCATAATTGGCCTTCGGAGAAGAAGACCCACTCGTGTACCCTTGATGACTGCACGACACAAAGCTTTACATCTCGCACAACATTAACAGCTTAGTTTCGGAATCGTCAACACTGACATTGTATTGTTAATGACTGGAAACACGTTGCCTGGTCTGAGGAGTCCCGTTTTAAATAGTATCGAGCGGTTGGTTGTGTAAGGGTATGGAAACAACCTCATGAATCCATGGTCCCTACATGTCAACAGAGGATTCTGTGATGATATGGCGTGTATGCAGTTGGAAAGATATGGGACCTCTGATACGTCTAGATAAGAATACAACAGCTGACTTATACGTAAGCTTCCTGTCTGATCACCAGCACCTCTTAATGTCAATTGTATATTCCGACGAAATTGGGGAATTCCAACAGGGCAAAACGACACTCCAAACTTCCAGAATTATTCCTGGTGAGTGGCTCCAGGAACGCTCTCCCGTCTTTAAAAACTTTCGCTGTCCACCTGAATTCGCAGACAAGAACATTATTGAGGATATACGGGATTCCTTGCAACGTGCTGTAGAAAGAAAATCTCCACCCCCTCGTAATCTCACGGATTTATGGACAGCCCGGCAGGATTCATGGTGCCAGTTACTTCAAGAACTACATGAGACATTAATCGAGCCCATGCCACGTCGTGTTGCGACACTTAAACGAGCCCGCGGGTGCCCTACACGATGTTAAGCAAATGTGACAGGTTTTTTTTTTTTTTTTTTTTGCTTGTTTGCGTAAATTGAAAACATCCTTTTGAAATAAATGGAGTCATTTTCCATTCGAAGAATTGAATATCTAAAGTCAGTTGTATTCGCAGAAATTTCTGCACATTCTCTCATAAAGGAGTTGTCTCATACCCCTGCAAAAAAGGTGTTCTGCGGTAAGCAGAGATCCGCTTGCATGGCATTGGTGTTAAATATTTATGACGCATTAAACTTTAGCGTGAATTTTCCTGATCCTACTGCCTCATCCTGGTTATCGAATAACTCTTTGATTGCGATTAAGAATTACCCAAAACCAAATTTGTGTTTTAGCCGCGTTTTTCCCCAACCGAATAAAACAAAAAAAATTGACATAGAACTACATTTGCAGTCGCGAAATCACGATACATTTAAGTCCTTTTCTTTTTGAGTTGTGTGTACAGTGTTTGAGCCTGTTTTGAGTTGTCGCGTGTATGAACAGAAAAATGTTCTTCAATCATTCAAATTTTGCTCAAAATTTGATAAGATTTTACAATGTAGATGCAAAATCTGTGTACTAAATTTCCCTTCTATAGCTATCGTATTATTATACATTTGAACAGCTCTACATTTCCCCTTACGAGATTTTGCATAAAATTTCATAAAAATAAATATATTTAGTATAAAAACGTATACCATATTTCAGCCATTTAGCTTAAAACGCTTTTTAGTTATCTTTGTCACAGATAAGCAGACAGACAGTCGGATATTTTACAAAAATGTATTTTTCGAACTGAGGGAAATTTAAAACGTGGAGATTCTTCAAAATATCGAGTTCAGATTATTTTTTATTTTTTATTATTATTATTATCTTTGACAATAACTACACCTTCTCTCTACTATATATACGAGAAAGTTAAAAGAGGTATTAAAATCTCCAAACAGTTTTCCTGTCATTTTTAATATAGTCAAGCAATCAGTGGGAACACTCATTCCTAACATTCTGGTATTTTTTCTATTAATTGTGTTTGTATATTAATAACATTATTCGGAGCAACTCTCGTATACGGCTTATTGGCTTCATTGTTTTCGCCAAGAAGTCGCCAAAAATGCATTTTTGTGATCTTGTGAATGAAAAAGTAGAGCACCGAGAATATTTAGGACAGCTCAAAATTGCCGTTTATCACCAAATTTATCGCAAAATTGTAGGCCGTGTACTGAAGCAGAGCCCTTTATTCTGTTGTCGGGAGATTGTTAGGCAATCAGTCACAGGAATGAAGCTTAAATGCGCCAGAAAACCTAAAACTTTCTCAAGTAATCATGTCTACAAACAGACGTAATTGCAAATATGCATTTATGGAATGCATGCAGGTCTGAAATGATAAGATTTTACAAAGACTCTCCTTTTCCTTCTCTAAACAAAAAAATTCTGGTTTAACATCTGCATTGTCATTAATTTGGATTTCACTAAAAAAATCTGACAGTCAAATCCAAAACTGTTATAAAAAATGTTGTGTATGTGACATTTAATTCCCACGTCTCACACCCCTTGTCTTTTATAATAATAAAACAAGTAATATAAAAAAACTTGTTAAGTCAATTCCTACTTAGGTCAACAAAGTCATATCACTAACTCTCCGACCGTCCGAAGGCTCATGGATAAAAAACTGAGTGACCGGACTGTTGCAACAGCAACACTGGTGGGAACTGTGTAGCGAGTCCTATGGGAAATCACCGGCCACGGTACAATTTTTCCCGTAGGAAGTACGTCCCATCATCGATGAGGGGAGTCAGTCCCCACCTATTCGTGTACCTTCCAAGGTTAGGATATCGAACCACCATGCCGGAATCATCTTATCCTTTTTTCGAGGTGCCTCCCCAAGGGAAAAGGTCAACAAGGAAATTTTTTATTTTAGTGATGTACGGAAAATATATAACTAACATAAATACAATTTAATTACAAACGCACATAACTAACCTAAAAGCAATTTATTTACAATGTGTACCTAAAATAAAACTAAACAGAAAACAATTTACTCAAAATTAAGTTCATATCTAATGAAAATACAGTTCACTAATGAGAACAAACTGTGCATGCGTGAATTTTCAACGCCAGTCACGGTAACGCAAATGCGTAAATTTTCTACGTCAGTTAAGGTAACGTTATGCAGATTAGAAATTTTTTCTTCCCTTTCTTCTGTTTTATTTCAATTCAAAAGTACTTCAGAATGAATACGAAAAATCGATTAATTAATAATGTTTAATTTTAAATGCATCAAACATTAAGAAGATAAATAGAATCGTTTGAAATAATCGGTCAAAAACATGTTAAACCTAACCGCGTTAGCATGGGTAAAAAACAAACTGAAGTCTTCTGAAGAATTAGTTTTAGTAATTGTAAACCTTCAGCTTCATCTTGAGATGGAATGAGAAGATCCTCCATATATACAATTATAGCAGGTTCATGTACAAGCTTCCTAAAAATACTATAAACAAAAATTTGAAAAACACTAGGGCTGTTTGATAGTCCAAATGGTACACGTAAAAATTCGTACTGACCTTCATGAGTCATAAAAGATGTATATTTGGTGCTGTTTGGATTCATGAAAAATCCATTTTTGAGGCCGAAAGAGGTGAAAACTTTTGATGCTTCGTTTATCTAAAATTTCTTCAATCAACGTTAAGGAAATTTGTCTTTAATCATCTTTCAGTAAATTTTTCTATAGTCTATACATAATATGTAATCTCCATTTTTCTTTTTATATAAAACAATTGGGGAAGCAGAATCAGAGCACCTATGTTTAATTATCCCGTCATTCAAACAATCCTGGACTTGGTTTTCTACAACTTTCTGTTCAACTAAGAGGAGTCTACGTGAACGTTGAGCAACTGGAATTTCATCATTTAATAAAATATTCATTTTAAGTGCTGTATCTTTAATTTTATGAGGTTTGTAATTATCTTTCAAGTTTTGAACTTCATCATGAATTTTGTGATTAATTATGTGAGGAATATCAACAACAGATGCTGAATCCTTATAAGCATTAGCGACAGCAGTTCACATGTTACCCGTATGCTTATTGAGTAGGCTCTGTTTACCAAATGTAAACTCTATTGGTTTCAAAAAGTCCATGCCAATAATGACATGAAGGAGAACTGAAGTGCATCTAATGACATGAATTTTAGCAGGGAGTGTTGTGTCTTCAAGTGAAATGGAATCTTGAAAAAATCCAATGTACTTTGTCCCAGCCAATTCCTCAGAACGATATGCATGAAGAATAGAATGGAGGGGATACAATGCTTCGATATGTATTATCGTTCATTATGGTGGCTTGTGAACCGGTGTCACTAAGGGCAATGCATTGAATTTTGGCAATATTTACGAGAAAATGTATAGGATTTGAGGAAATTTGTCCAGGCAATAAAGAAATTGAGTGAACAGTTCTATCGGAGGGAGCAGAGGCGTTGGGATTAGATGTTGACATAGAATTGGTTAAATTCATGGGAGAGTTAGCATGAATATGACCGGAATAACATTTCTTACCACGTTCTTCATTTGAGCTCAAAGTACTTTTTCGACCTTTAAGTCCACGAGTAACAAATGTTGTGACTGCGTGAGACGTTTGTGACCAAGCTTTGTATCATGTGTGTGATCGTCATTTTTCCTATAAACATATTGTTAAAAAACTTTTGAAGCATTAAAAAGTTTTTCATAAATTTTCAACTTTTCTTTAAATTTAGAAATGGATTTACAGCCACATAAAAAATTCTGTAGTTTGAAGAATCAGGAATGTTATTGTGGCGGCGCTGCTCGTGTAAATGAGTGCGGAGTACCTTACTGCGCCGGCGCCGTACACTGGCCAATAAGAGAGCAGCTACATGAAGAAATTTAAAATTTTATCTTTTTTGAATCATTGTTTATGTTGGTAATATTTTTTTGTGCCTGCTCTGTGATCAACATTATTCATTGCTGTGATCTCCTCTTAAGAAACGTTTGATTATTTTGTGTTAGTATGGTTGTGAATAAAAATACAGTTTAAAAAGTCAAGAACTCTTTTATTCCTCACCAGTACTAAAGTTATTTTTGACATAATCAATTAATGACGACTCGTCAAGATAGACTAAATGCGAAATCATTCATGGCTAAAATGTATTGTTTAAAAGTTTCATAAGGTTTCAAACATCTAGCTTGCATTAAATTATGTAATTGAAAACCATTAATCTGCTGAGAAAATTCTATCAAGAGTTTTTTCATTAATTCCCAATTATTGATTCCACGAATAGACCCTATTACAGTTAAAGTCGGACCAAATAAGCATTTCTTTACAAAACCGACTTGATTAATTGGATATATTATTTGGTATGTCAAAAACATCTTCAAAAAGATTAAAATGAAATCTGCTATGCATATCTCAATGTATCAAGTCAGAACATAATTTCTTGAACGGCCAAGCACTACGTGCTCGTGCAAGTTAAATTGTATTTTTTTTTTTTCATTTTAATTGTATCATTGAATGAGTCACTTTAGTATTACCAACGATCCAAAAAACTTTGCCTCGCATTTATCCAAAAAACTTTGCATTATCCCATTTCCTATTTATTTCATTTTATACAATAACGTGCTCAAAATGACATTTTGCTCGGGTTTTATTTGCTGTAGTCATTAACTTATTTTTTTAAATCACAGCTTTTGTAAATGTAATGGTAACACGGCATTAAAAGCCGATTTTTTTAGATGCTCGTGCAGATAATTTTGCCTACGGATTTTTGTTGAAGCCAAAAACCTCATCCCAAAAAACATCATGTTCTGAAATGATAAAATAGCAAAAATGAAAGTTACACACACTGTAGTTATCCGAAGACGAAAAAGATTTCATTAATTCGACAATGTCTGTCAAGCTTTAAGTCTATAAGTAAAAAAAGAATCACTAGTTTTTTCGCAATAGCTCTCTGAAGTATTCAAGGAAAGGAGAAACTTCTGAGTCAGCTCATCTAAATCAATCGGCGATTTCCGGTGTTCAAAGTGCAGTTTTTTCGAAGTATGAATGATTTCGTTGTTGAATGGTTTTTGTTTTGTCTCCGCGTCAAGGTCATTTTCACTGCTCAAATCTGAAGCTTCTGTTTTCAACAATATGAGATAACATAAATTAGTGAGGATAACGTCACAACATTTTTCCAAATCAGTAAAAAATTCTAAATGGAGTAATTACATATCGCGATTAAATCTTAAAGGGAGAAATCTTATGAGTAATTTTCGTTTTGTTTTCTCTAGATGGAAAGAAGTTGGGAATCCCGAAAATATTCGTTATCTTGATAGATTTTGTCTATCACCTTCGTCACCAAAAATAATATGATTCAAAAGTTTTATGTTACTCGTACTACTGATTTTTATAGACTTTGCAATTTGTGTAAAATCGTTAAAAGTGGCCATTATTTTATGTTTTTCGACAATTTTCACAAAAATTATTCAAAAATTTATAGCAACTGTAATTACTATACATTCAAAATAAATAATTTAATCAGAATATGCTATCAATAAATATTTTTAAAAATGTGCCATTCCAGTAACCTTAAGAAATGAATTCAAATTAACATCAACCTCATCTATAAGCACCAATATTATTTTAAATATTCTCATAGAAAATCTTTTAATTAATCTTAACATAGTAATTTGTTACGAAATCTTCAAATTATAAATTCGCGATTTTCTTCTAAACAAAGTTTTAATACATCATCAAATAGCAATTCAAAATTTGTTACGAAATCTTCAAATTATAAAGTCAATTTTCTCCTAAACAAAGTTTTAATACATCATCAAATAGCAATTCAAAATTTGTTAAATAGTCTTCAAATTAGTAATTTAAAGTTGTCTTCAAAAATCAAATATCCGTGGAAGAAAACAGAATTAAATTCAGTATTAAAGAAACATCAAATAAGATAAGATTAACATCAACACATTTCTTCAAAGAACATTTGTTTCAATCAAATATAGAATTCATCAAATATAGAATTTCATCGCATAATTTCATGAATAATTCTTCAATTTTCTTACACTTATGGTTTTAATTAAATTTAAAAGTTTATAATGCATCCAAATTCTAGATTTAGCATCAATTCTTTTTAATTTATAATTAAGTCATAAATTAAAGAGTTTTACTCACAGTTTGGTAGAGGATACTACTTTCGTTACAATCATCATATGCAAATATCCACAATACTAGTTCAGTGTTCATCATTTGTGGTTGTTCCCCATCGTTAACTTTTTGAAGACAGTTGTTATCCACAAATCCATTTCGTTTGTCTAGGGGATTGAATGAAGTGGCATAAATAAAACCGGCCGGAGCTCCCATGTGGGTTCGTGTGTGATTCTCAGAACCAATGATTACACATTTGATCTTTTAAATGCTTTTTTAATTAACAATTAAAGGGACTGGCACAACATTAAAAAAAAGAGTAAAAGAAAGGAAAGCTGGCTACCGTTTACAAAATTAAGAAATTCATCCTAGCAACATAGTTATCTTCGCATCCTTAAGTAATTCCCGCTCTCTCTCTCACGGGGAAAGCGAGCTCCATTACGTCACTCCCATGCATGTTGCCATCGCATGGGACTAAATCTATCCCATACACATACACATTTCTATGTAAATAAAAATGAATATCCGAATGTGTCACTAAGCGCAAAACTAGCGAAAGGCTCGACCAATTCGGCTAATTTTTTAAAAAATATTTTCATTAAGATACGAGGCTGGTTCTTATGGAGAGAAAAAATGAAAAAACTGCGAGGAAAATTGTTAAAGCCCAACTTTTCTTACTTTCCCGCCAAAAATCTTCATTTCCTTCCCCCCCCCAACACACCAAATGAGTAAGATAACAGGAAGTAATGATTTGTTGAAAAAAAAATACACGAAGTCAGTTGGTTTTCATTTATGCATAGCGGGAAGTTTAAAAAAGGAAGAAAATACTTGCTTTTATGCAGCTGATTATGCTTATTAAAAACATTCTCCTCAACGGACGTGAATATCATTTTGTTCATTTTTCATTTTTTAATGTTGTATTAATCGTGTTCTGATATAAAGTTGTTATTTTTGTTGTTCTTAAAGATAAAAATTCTTTTTTATATATAAATGCGGCATTAAGAGCTCTTAATGTATTTATTTTATTCTTGAAAGGATTTATGTATTAAACGATTCTTTTTATTTTCTTAGTGTTTAGTCTGTATGAATATTTAATCTATATTTGCCCAAATTAAAGTCTGGGCAGGGAAGAAAAAAAAGAATAAAGGGAAAAAGGGTTTGTAGAAAGAAAAAAAAGGGTTTCCAGGGAGAAAAAAAAGGTGTGTGTGTGTGTGTGTCATCATTATTTCCTCTGTGCGCGGAAATCTTGTGTCTCTTGAAAACCAATTGTGTCTTTATTTGTTTAGTGTGTTTGCATTTATGAAAATTTGAATCTCTATTATTCTATAAAAACGTAGAATTTTAGACCTTTCTCTCCACCTCCATAATTTAAGTAAAATATCAATTCCAGGACAATCACTGCACGGATAGAAAGAGAAAGATGAGTAGTACAATGAACAGAACATCTGAAGAAAATTATACTATAAAAGAATTAAAAGATTATCAAAATTTGTTTGGTTTAAAAATATTTTGGTGAAAAACCTGTTATGAGACACAACTACATAAAATATTATTTGAAAATTTTTGCGAGCATTAATACTGGCGAACCGACTGGTCGCCAAAGGTGGCTAGTCTATATAAATAAAAATGAATAGTCAAATGTGTCACTAAGCGCAAAACTCAAGAAAGGCTCAACCGATTTGGATAATTTTTTTAAATATTTTCATTAAGGCAGAAGCAAGGTTCTTATAAAGAGAAAAAACTGAAAAACTGAAATTAAAATAGTTAAAACGACAATTTTCTGACTTTCCAGCTTAAAATCTTCATTTCTCCGCCACCAAATGAGTAAGATTTCAGGAAATAACAGATTTTGGTTTGTGGTGAAAGAAACGCGTGAAATCAGTTGTTTTCATTTATGTATTCTTAGAAAACAGGAAGTTTAAAAAAGAAAGAAAGAAAATAATTGCTTTTATTCAACTTATAGTGATTTAATACGTATTTTTCCAAATGGAAGTTAATATCATTTTGCTCATTTTTATTTGATGGTGTTTCATTTTTTAATGTTTCTATTGATTGTGTTCTGATATAAAGTTTTTTGTTGTTGTTCTTAAAGATTAAAATTCTTTTTTATATATAAAAACGATATGAAAAACCCTTATGTGTTTATTTTATTCTTGAAAGATTTTATGTTTTAAAAGATTCTTTTTATTTTCTTAGTGTCCGATGCATTTAAAATTAAATATTGTTAATTAATCGATATTTTCGGATTCATTTTGAAGTACTTTTGAATTAAAATAAAACAAAATAAAGGAAGTCAAAAATTGCTTCACCAATTTTCGTTACCCGAAATGGCTTACAAAATTTACGCATTTCCTTAAAAATTTTAAACACTGTCTCTCTAGCTGTCAAACATTTGACGGCAATCAAAATATAATTTAAGAGAAAATTAAGTTAGGAGTGTTAGGATTATCTTTGGTATGCCTTCAAGTTGATTTCTTTTGCCTCTGCCCTGTCATGATAATATAGATTTATAATGCATACATTATTAATTCACTGAATAAGCTTTAAAATAAACATGTTTTAATGTATATCTTTTCAATTCAGGACTAATTTATAAAACTTTTAATAATAGAAATAAATAAATAAAAATGGTCTAAATGAAGTCAATAATTATATTTTTATGTAACTTGTGTCAATAAAAGCTCTAACAAATTAAAAAGGCTTAACTTTTCTTCAACACATCTACTCTGTGAATCACATACTTAAGAAAATATTCTTGCGACACCAATATTTCGAATAAAAAGTGTTACTCTGCAATTAATTAAATCAGTCATTGAAACTGAAATTTAAATGCCACTATTCAATAAAAATGGGTGAATTAAGATCACTTCAACGAAATTTTCAAAAATGGTACATCAACAACGCCCAAAGTTTCTCAAGACTGATTCTCCTAAGATTATGAGAAT
>JAOUZG010029805.1:0-39039 GCA_026289955.1 Argiope argentata | reverse complement strand
ATATATATATATATATATATATATATATCATTTTAATATGATACGCAGTGAAAAAGAAATATTTAGGGACGCCAAAACGGCAATTTATAAAAATCATGGAATGTCTGAATTTATCTTATGAAATTATGGCAAAGATAAATCAGTCCCTTTCTATGCATGCGTTGCCTAATTACCGTTTTATAACTGATTGAATGTAAATCCGGTTTAACCCTCTAAGGGTTACACACGTATTTCGACGTAGCCTCAAGACGTCATGGCAAGCACGTTGCATGCATTTTAACGCAGGATAAGAAACGACGCACTTTCGTTATGGTCGGAAAACGACGCAGGGAGTAGACTGTTCTTCGAGCGTTGCTGACGCATTTTAACGTATTTCTTTCCCCCAACAAGTTTGGACATCCTGATGGATCGGGGGAGAGTCAACACAATGGATGTTTTACGACCAGTTACGGATGTCAAAGGATCTGAGGGTCCGAAGAGTCCTTTAGGGCATAGGACATTGTGAATAATGGCGGCATAAGAGAAGAACGATATATTGTTGAATAAAAGAGGAACAAATTTTTTTCGCAAATTGTGTATTCCTTAAGCATCTGTGTGGATTTATATTTAATTTCAATAAAATTTCTTTGATAAAACTTATTTGGACAAAATTTTGTTTTAAAGTCCCATTGTATTTTTATTAAGAATACATTTTTATGCTCTCTTGTGATTAAACATCGCATTGAAGCATTAGAAACTCTGAAGGGAAATGTTTGAAAAATTGCTATCGATATATAATTAATAAATTAAACAGATTTCGCATTCACATTTCAAATATTTTTAAAATGCAAATTTATGCTTTTTACTCCAATCTCTACTTCTAATTATTTTTTTTCGCTCAAAGTAAACAGATGCAATTGAATTTTGAGTTTTAAAATAGCCTACATTTTGAAGAAAATAATGAAGTATATTGTTATATTGTTTCTTTTTTCAGATTTATATTGTGTAAAAACATGGAATTGTGTGTTCGATTTCTTATAATGCGACTACTTTTTAAATTTCTATAACGAACGGAATGAAATAATCTCTCAAACTGATAAAAGAAACAGTAAGAACTTTTTTTAAAAATTATTTATATCTGAAAAGTTATTAATATGAGTTTAGTTATTAATGTTTAAATATTTATTAATATTAGTTTAATAATTAATATTTAGTTATTAGTATTTATACATTGATGTAGCTAAAAAAAAGAAAAATAAATTGAATTAAATGTTTAAAAAATTTTAACTGATTACATTTTAAAAGTTTTAACTATGTAAACTATCTTAATATATTTTTATATAGTTTATCAAAGAAGATACATTTCTTAAATAAAACGGTAAATCTATAAAATTAAAAAAAAATTCTTTATGTGTTTTACAGTTCTTTGAAGCAATTTTTTTGCTGATTTGTTAAAGAGCCTTCTTCATTAGAGGCTAATATCTGAATGGAAAAATAACATAGCTTTTGATGAATCTTGTGCTAAGTGCAGTATGATTTTTTAATAACTTGTTTTTAATAATGTACTAATGGAAAATAATGCATATAAAGGCAATAAAGGCAAATAATGCAATAAAGTTGCCTGGACTATAAATAATTAATGAATATTGCAAAGTTTTTGAATTCATTGTTATGGCTTGAAATCACAACCTGCTATTTACTTAGATCAAATAAAGGACTTTACATTACTTTACTCAGATTTTGGCAGGTGTTTCTTATGGAAGAAAACTTCATAAACTGCACACTTTGGTGCGGATCGACCTTAAAAGTTGTCGGGCCAAAACTGGTAAACAATTTTTTATCAAGATTTTGTTATTATTATTAAAAGTTATCTAAGGATTTACAATCGTAGTAAAGACCAATGGTAGTATTAACCTCCTTATTTTCTCGTATACATATGCTTGTACCGTGTAGCGATAACCGTACTTTTTAGTGCATTTAATTAGAAACAATTATGAATTTTGTGCCTTTTAGATTGGGGCGAAAATTTGACATTTTTGAAATAAAGATGTCAAAGCAACGTACCAAATTTCATTTATCTATTTTTTGTAATTTCACATAATTATTCAAACTCTCACGAAAAGACTGACTCATGAATAATCAATATTTTGGCAGATTATATTTTTAAAAAATTAACACAAATCTACATTTTGATAAAATGCATAACATATTTAATTCATATAGATGCTTCCGTTTTGGGGTATGATGTATACGCATACACAATATTTACATACAGATTTCCCAGTCACTAATTTCATCTAATATTTGACACAATATTACATCTAACTTAATTACTTAAGAAAATTGCAATATGTTGACTTACGAGAAAGAAATTAAAAATTTCACAAATTCTTTTACTGGAATGATTCCTAGTGAATGCTCTGCCTTTTTAATTCTGGCTATTGAATTCAGAAAAGATTAAAAAAGATTCAGGGATTTAAAGTGTTGAAAAAAAGGGACTAAGCTATATCCAATATGCTACATTGAACTGAAATTTGAGAAACAATTGTTTATTTTTAAGTCAATTATATACATAATTACTTGTTTAGAAAATTGTTCAAATATTTCAATGTTTCTAAAAAAACTGAATTTTTGAATGTACGTTATCATATTTAATATAAAATAATTATACATTTGAGTTCTCATCCTGCTTTCTAATGTTATTTTAAAAGTTCCATTTTGTCTCCATGCATGTTTCTTAAGTCCAGTGCTTATCACTTTTTTTTAAATCTAAAATGTGTTGAACTTTTAAATTCCTAGATTTTCATAATTCGATCTTAAAGATTTTTTTTAAATCTTCTCTCTCTCTCTCTCTCTCTCTATCTATCTATCTATCTATCTATCTATCTATCTATCTATCTATCTATCTATCTATCTATCTATCATCTATCTATCTATCTATCTATCTATCTATCTATCTATCTATCTATCTATCTATATATATATATATATATATATATATATATATATATATATAGGTAAAATAGTCAACTTCAGTTATTCCTATTTAATTATTTTTTGTTTTATATGAGAGCTTATGTCCATAGATACATCATCAATGATCGACTGTCCATTATCACCTTTCAATTTTAAGAGAAATATTAAAAATATATACATTTCTTAATAGCTCTATTTGAGAGAACAGAGCAAAAATTTGGTATTACAAGTAATTTTGTATAAATAAGCATCCACGCCTGGAAGTTACTTTTTCAAAGCTCATGCAGCCTTATAGAGAGTGTTGAATCATTTTTAATTTTGTATGTCAGACTATATAATGTATAGAATGTATGCCAACCTATAAAGATTATCATGTAAAAAATTTTCAGAAAAAATGCCCAATCCTTAATTTCTAGTTTCTTGTCAAAACATTTTAAGATAATAAAAGACACCAAAAAAAGGAGTTTTAGAAAAAGAAATAAAGTATCTTTATTTATATTTCACACTGGAGTAGCCTCTTAGCCGCTGCAGTTCGTTAGAACTGCAACGTTGCCCAGGGAACACCACGTGGAGGTGTGCTACTCTCGTTCCCCGCCCTCCAACCCTCCCTTCGTCTCTACATCCGATAACATTTTTTTAAGCAGCATCAATCAGTCGACTCAATACTTTTTTCAAACATTTTATGGCACCCAACAACAGTTTTTGAGTAGCAGGGCTTACTTGCAGTTTAGGAGTGCCCACTTCCGTAGAAGCTAACTCCTGTCGTGGTAGAAATAGTTAATTGACTTTGCTTTTGGTGACTGACAGTGACTGTGTGGTCTCATAGTTCAGTAGCTGAATGACGCTAGAGGTGGGTCGTTCGCGAACGAACGGGTCAAAACGAACGGGTCATCTAAGTGAACGAACTGAGTCGGGTCGCCATTTTCTGGATTAGTCGTTCGTTCGCGAACGAGTGTGTGGATCCACACAGTCGGTCGTGAACGAGTGTGTGGACCTGGTTATTCCTGTTTACGAACGAGTGTGTGGATCCACACAGTCGTTCGCGAACGAGTGTGTGGACCTGGTTATTCCTGTTTACGAACGACTGTGGGGAACTTGCTAATTTCATGCCTGAACCTCCTAGAGATAAGATGTTGGTGGTTATGTCCGCAAAAGAATGGGAAAACAGGGGGAGGGGAGAGGAGGCAGATGTTTCAATGTCGCTTAGCAAAAGACTAGTAGTTGACCTTGGGTGGTTACACGGCGTTTAGCTTTTTTATCACAACAAATTTTGGACACTCGCTTAGTAAAAAGGAAGTATTTTATGGGAGGTAGCGATAACATTTTTCAATTCCTGGAATCAGAAAGTGTGGGAATTTTCTTCTTCTTCTGGTGGATGGAGATGGAGGAGGGCATTGCCGTTTATTTATATTGGAGATTTCAGGAAGTTTTAATTGTAAAAGATTTTTATTGAAAAAATGTTGGAGTATATTACGACTTTTCTGTTATGATACCAAATTTTACCTTTTATTACTACTAATTAAAAAACATTTCAGAAATACTTTATAATACAATATAGTCTTAAAATGAATCGATTCGAACATTTTATTTGTCTTTTTGTATTTTGCGTGCTCTTTTATTCGTAAATTTAAGATATTATAAAAAAATATAAAATAAATTTTATTTAAGTCACGTGCACTGCTGTCATGATAAATTATTTACTTATTTTTTAAAAGTTTATATAAATATAATTTTTTTTCAAAGTAAATAAATAAATAAATATGTCACATCTATTATTGTATCATTGAATCCAATTATTTTTCAGCTGTAAAAATAGTTATAAACGAAAAAAAAGAAAGAAAGGTGCTCATTCTCATTTGTTTAAAATTGCTTTTATGTTATTATTTATTTGCTTAAATATTCTTGTTTTGTTAAATTTTGAAACACTGCAATATACTATCTCGCTCTGGTTTTAAGAAAAAATTTAAATTATATATATATATATGCTTCAATTAGCATTTTTATTTTCTCATTTATAACATTTAGAGAAAATATTGCAATTGACAAAAAAATTTGAACTCAAGATTTTAATGAATCTTCACGTTTCATTCTTCCTTCAATTAGAAAACACATTTTCAGAAAATGTCTATGTTTGACAAAAATAATGCAAAAGCCTTTTGAGCTAGATGGATGAAATTTGGTATAAGATCTTAGCACCAAACTTACATTTCAATCAAATTTTCTGTAACATCAGTGTAGAAGAAATCTGTCTATCTGACTGTTTTAAACGTCAGTTAGTATGGGAACTACAGAACGATAAAAGCTGAATAGTTAAAGTTTGGGTACACATACCTAGTGTATATTTTATAAACATCTGTCAAATTTTCTGCCAAACTCGTCATAGAGTTTACGGCATGCCAGTCTGCACTTTCAGAAAGTTGACTTAATTTTTTTAGTATTAATAGTTTATATATATGCAAATATATATATTCATTTCTACGCTTTTGTCAAATCAAAATAGGCATAATTTTACAATAGTTTGTGTATTGTGAATACAAAAATAAATTTTAAAATTTAATAAATAATTTTTAAGAATTATTTTAGCAAAAACTATGCATTTTTATAAAACTGAAAAAATACTTTAATTAGAAAATACCCAGTTTACATATGCATACTTATACAAAGGTGCTTGTCCAAAAGTTGAGTTCAAAGTGAATTCTGTCCTTAATTCAATTCATACGACTATTGGCATATATTCCAGGAAGTAAAAATAAATAAAAGAGGAATAAATTGAAAAGATTCAAATGAAATCGTGCATATTTCAATGCATCATATCAGAACATAATTTCTCGAACGGTAAATCTACCCGTGCTCGTGATAGTTAAATAATATTTTTATTCGTTTTAATTGTTTCATTGAATTAGTCACTTTTTTATTTTAAAAAATATATCACATTTCCTATTTATTACATTTTATATAATCATGTGCTCTAAGTTACATTTTTCTAGGTTTTATTTGCTGGAATAATTAACTTATTTTTTAAAAATTGGAGCTTTGGAAATGCAATGGCAATACACTATTAAAAGCTGATTTTTTTGAGATGCTCGTGCAGATAAAAAAATCTTTATTTTTCGACTATGGATTTTTGTTGACCCTAAGTACCTCATCTCAAAAACAACATCAGGTTCTGACATGATAAAAATATTACTAATGTTACTTAAAAATTATTGAATAATACTATAAATAATGATATAATATCTCAAAAGTTAAAATTGTGCCAGTGGTTACTGAGCTTTATTTTTTATGGAATTATCTAAACGTAATAATAAAGCTACGTACTGACAAAATTTCATATTAAAATAATTACGTAAATAAAATAAATAAATAAAAGGAAAAATTTCATAATAAAATAAAAAGTAAAATTGGACCTAAAAAAACGTTTTTAAAAAGCATTACCATTAAATAACACTGTAATCTCAGGCAGTAAAATAACTAATGTTTAAAATTACAAAACCTAGACAGTCATCCCGTCCTGCGAATGGGGAATAGAATCATAAGAGTGTAAGCATTTCCCCCCTTTTCTGTTTTATGTATAACATATTTCTCAGAAAGAACAATCTATTTAGCAAAATAACAACACATGCGTCGAGAAGTAAACACAATAATCACAATACAACCGGAAATTTCCGGATTGGGAAGTGACGTAATGAGTCAGCACAGAAGCAACAAAGTCGTTCGTTCTCGAACGAAAGAGCCTAGTTTAATCGTTCGCGAACGAAAGAGTCTTGTTTAATCGTTCGCGAACGAAAGAGTCTAGTTTAATCGTTCGCGAACGAAAGAGTCCAGTTCATTCGTTCGCGAACGAAAGAGTTGATTCTTTCGTTCGATGAGTCTGAAGAGGTCGTTCGCGAACGACCTGAAACGAACGGGTCAAATTGGTGAACGAACGATTTTGAGTCGAATCTTTGAAATGAACGAGATTTCCCATCACTAAATGACGCTGTTCTGCGGAGCAGAACCACGACCTTCGTAATACAAGGCCTCACAACTGCGTGCGCTTTCACCCCGTGACGTCACGAGTTTGGATGAACTTTCAAGAAGAATTCTGAAGTGTAAAAGGGCGCGGATAATCGTCGTCGTTGTGAAGATCGGTGATTGTTGTTTTGCTTGAAAGTTTTATGATTTTTTACCATATTAATTTTAATTTATCGCAATAAGGATGCCTAGTGCTTGCTGAATTCCCAATTGTAAAAGTAATTACACAAAAAATAGCCCCTGTTTGCCTGTATTTTCGTTTCCAAGTGATGATAACACTAAAAGAGCATGGATCTCTGCAATAGAGCGGGACAATTTCGTTCCAGCTAAATATAGTAAGGTAAGTTGATTTTTTTGGTACAATTTTTAGTTAATTAATTGTCTTGAACAGCTAAACATTTAAAATTATTTTCTATTTCCATTTATCTTCTGTCATTTTTGTTTGCTCTACATTTAGTTGCTTATACTTCCAATTACGTTGATATTGTTTGCTTGAGTTAAATAAAAATTTTCTTTGCTTTATTGCTACCTCTCGTAGTCTTCTTTCATTTTGTTATTAATAAGTAAAATTTTTGTAAATAAGTAATTATTATTAATAAGTAAAATTTTGTGTTTTTTCTGCTATACATATATTTATAATATGGTATGATATAGGTCTAATTTTGTTGTTTTGTATTTGTAGGTGTGTGCTAAACATTTTCAAGAAAATCAGTTTTTGACTGTTAGAGAAGCATTTAATGAAAGTACAAGAGAACTTATTCAAGTACCACTGGTGTACAAAAGGTAAATTTATTAGAGATTTTTAATAATTATTACTGCAATCTTACAAAGTACTTAAGTAATTTAATGTTATTATTGCACTCATAAATTTAAAATAATTTAATTAATAATAAAACAATTTTTAATTATATATATATATATATCATGACTATATACTGTAGAAGAATAAATTTATATTTTGTTCTAGAATATTATGTAAAGTTAGAAATAGCTGTATGAACAATGTGAATTTTATATAGGCTTAAAAAATGTAGTTTTTATTTGTTCTATAAGTCATCAGATTATACATAAAACAGTTAATATATATTGTTATTTTTAAAAATCATTACTTATACATAATCTTCAATTATAAATAAATGCAACTTGCACAAAATATCTGAAGCTTTTAAAAGAATAATAAGTTACTGTTTTAAAATCCTTTTTTCACACCTTATAAAATCGAATGATTAATTCATGTGGAATATTGGATTACTTGAGAAATAATTGTTTTATATATTCCAACATAATGTTGAACTATTTCTTGGATGAATGAATATTTTTTGATTTAGTTTTATTAGAGAATACTCAATATGATTTTATTTAATACTGTCCAACATATGTTAACTTTAATTTTAAGTCTTTAAAAAACATCTATTCTGTTTGTGATTTTATCTCAAGAATTTAATTTTTTTTCTAGGCTTGCACCTGGTGTTGTGTCTACAATTTTCCCTAATTTATCCACTTACTTTTCCTCTGAATCAAAAGCAAGAAGAGAAACTCCAATGGATAAAGCAACACGCAAAGATATGGACAATTTAAAGACTGTTTTAAATAGCGGTCTCCAGGATATGATAAAAAAGGATGAAATAGAAAAAATTAAAAAAAATTCTGACTTAATTTTAAAATGTAAAGATTTTAAATTAAATATATGGAGTGTAGTGTAAAAAGAAATTATTTTTATTTATCTAGACACTTTTGAAGCTCCTATGGTAAGTCATTCTTTATTGATTTCTTCCAAATTAGAAGCTCAAGCATATGTTGTACATCATATGGTTAGAAATCTAAGCAATTTTTCTTTTCCTCTTGTTGTAAGCAAATTGGGTACAATTGTAGAAATTCTAGATCATTTAGAAAATTTTATATATGATTTAAAAAGGAATGTTGAAGTAAAAGACCCAGTCCAGTTAATTTGTGACTTGTTAAAGACTCTCTCTGAAAATTCTGACGTTAACTCATAAGTAATTAATTTTCTGATGGAGCAAGTTTCTTTTCTAGGAAATAATAAATATACACGCAGGTATTCATTTGACATTATATTTTTATCTTTACTTTATACTATAGCACCATGTGCATACAAATTCATTAGACAAAGTGGGTATTTGTTACTGCCTTATCCAAATACTATAAATAATCTGTGTTCAAAATATAGTATTAGCCCACAATTGGAACAACTAGACTCAAATTTTTTGATGTACAGAAAATTAAATATTTGCAGGAGAAAGACAAAATTGTGACTTTATTGTTAGATAAAGTGCACATAAAGGAATGTTTTGAATATAAAGGCGGTTGTGTAACTGGTATGTCATATGATTCTGAAACTTCTGCTTCTAGTGCCCAAGTTTTAATGATCAAAAGTATTGCATCCCAGTATAAAGATGTACATGTTCTGCCAGTGCATTCTATATCGGGGAAAATTTTGCATGAATTTATTAAAAAAGCAATTGTTGGATTGAATTTACCAGACAATTTACCATTGTTGGATTTGGTATTATTACAGACAATAATTGTTAATAGGAAAGCTGTTGGATTTTTTATTGATTCACCAGAATTATCTCATTGTTATCCTCACCCAGTTAATAAATTAAGACTACTCTTCTTTGTTGTAAACCCTGTTCATTTGTTCAAGTGCATGAGAAACAACTGGTTAAATAAAAACAAATGATAGCAAATGTTTCTCCTATCCTAATTTTGATTTAGTTCACGAAGTAAAAGATATAGCAAAATTTAAAACAGCTCAATTTTTAACTATAAGAGATTAATATAACTTAGAATCTGATAGCTTTGTTAAATATAGTTTCAAATTAAGTTTTGAAGCACTTGCTCCATCAAATATGGAAAGGCAAAATGTTCAGTTGGTTTTAAGTATTATTTAATGAACTATTGCATATTAACTTTCAAGCATAACACATAATATTGGTTTAAATTGTTAATCGACTTTTATCATAATTTTTTTAATATTGTAATTAACTTTATTAGTAATTTTGTATTTTAACTTTAATTACTTTAATTTGTCTGCATGAAATTTGTATTAAAGTTTTGAAAACAAATGTATTTAGTTATTGGCTTTCTGAAAATAAAATATTATGATTCTAATAGTGTGTGATTTTTTTCATTTGTGTTTTATTTTACTTTTTTGGTAAATTCAGATATAATAAAGTTTGGTTTATTAAATTGTTATGAATTGCTAATATATAAAATGAAAGCAGTTTTTAATGTGAAAAAAAAAATCTGTTAAAGTAATTTATTTTTGAATTATTTGGTGTAAAATTTAAATTTTATATTAAAATTACATTTGGAATCAATTAAGTAATTTGAGAAGTAAACAATTATTTTAACTTATATGAAATGCATGTATTACCTACCACTAAACTAAAAAAAAAAATCTAAAAGTTTTAATGATTAATTTTAAGCTTTTAAAAAACTTTTAAACAAAAAGATAAAATGATTTTTAATAAAATAGAAAATTGTCTATTAAAACAAGAAGAAAACAAATAATAATACCAGAATGCATGCATCCAATATGCATTTTGATTCAAATCTTAGAAAATTTGAATGTTATTAAATGGTCAATAAGCTATAGAGGACCTTAAGATTTTCTAACATTCTGTTGCTTTTTTGACGCTGGGGGAAAATAAATCATCTTGAATTTTATACAAGAAAAATGTCTTATCATTGGGAAGAATGAGCTATTTTATGAAATAAAAGAAATTAATTAAAGTAATTATTAATGAATTTAAAATCTACATAAATATCGAGGAAGAGGGGATTCTGCTCACGGCAGTCAATCATCCACACCGTGTGACGTCACAAACAAGTTGTGAGGCCTTGTATTACGAAGGTCGTGGCAGAACAGTCTCCCCAGGGAGAGGTGGTGGTGGGTGAAGTTCGCAGCCAATAGGGAGTCAGGATGCTGTGGGTGGGTGAGTGGGGTTGTGTATTCCTGCAGACGTGTAGCCGGAGAAAATTTTTGTGTTGTTTTACTTAGAGTTGAGGATAAACCATGGTTTTTTCAGAGCCAATCAGAATTAAGTCAACCAAGGAAAGTTGGGGTGCAAGTCAGAGAAGTTAGAGTAGAAAAGTCTTAAGGAAGAAGAACGTTCCTTGGACGTTTGGTTTTGAGATCTGGTTTATATTTTTCTAATTCTTTTAAAACAGGATTATCATGAGAGTCTAAGTTATTGAAGAAATTAGTAGCAATTTTCTTCACAGTTTGTTTAAATGTTGGGTAGTTTAATGCTCTATATATCTCACTACTGGGCATAGCCCAGGTGGCTTTACAAATCATTCTAATGATGCTATTTTGTTGCCTTTCAATTAATTTAAAATTAGATTTGGCAGCATGACCCCAGATTTGGCAGGCATAGGTCAGAATGGGACGCAAATAGGCAGTGTAAATAAGCATTTTAGTGTCCCTGTGCATTTTGGAGTTCCGAGCTAGTAGGGGGAAAAATTTACGAGCTTGTGCTCGGAATTTGTCTTTAAGATAAATAAAATGCGATCTCCAGTTAAGTTTGCGGTCCATAATGACCCCTAGGTACTTTGCTTCCTGAGACCAGGGAATATATTTATCTTTAATTTTTATCCTCCTGAAATTTTTATCCCTGGGAGCTTTGTGAAACAGCACTGCAACAGTTTTATCAGCGTTAATTTCAATTTTCCATTTATTAATCCAAATGATGATATCATTCAGATGCCTTGTAGCGTCAGTCTTATCAGCTAGATAATATCCTTCGAGCTGACCGGGTCACCAATGTAGCAAGTGAAGGTCGCGGTACGAACCTGCGACGCTTGAGCCAGTAGCCGAGCGATATACCGTTCGAGCAAAAGGGACCCTTCAGCTCGAAGGATATTATCTAGCTGATAAGGCTGACGCTACAGCCTGTTGAGTGCTATTTGAATGAAGTTTGCGTTATGATTTCTGGCCAGAATCGCGGTGTCATCAGCGTATAAACACAGCATTGTGTTAAATTGTTTTGGGATGTCATTGATGTAGCATGAGAAAAGTATTGGTCCCAATTTAAGGCCCTATCACACGGCGAAATACCGTCAGCACTTTCGTCGTCAGTTGTCGATTTGTGCTCGCAAGCAACCGGTCAAGCAAGATTTCCGTCATCGTCAACTTTTTCTAACCTGCTTGAAAATGTCCACGATAGTGACGGAAATATTGTTTACAAACGAAATTCAACCAATCTTGTGAAACTTTGGAAGTGACGTAGCGTGCCAAGAATGGCGTAATTGGCGCTACTATACTAAAAATGCATGCATTTAATCTTACATATTACTAAATACTAAAAATAGTTTCGGTATCTTTTTCCCATTCTGTGGGGCAACTTATACTACCGTATGGGGAATAGTTCTCTAGAAGTATCTTCGAACTTGTGATGGAATTTTCAGAGATCCGACAGGATATTTTTAAGTAAATAAAAAATATATATATTAATGCTGATGTGAATTGTTTTCTTTTTGTGAAATATATTTGACCATATTCAATCTTTATTTATTCAAATAATAGTATAATCTTTTGATTATAGTAATTCCTTAAATAATTTGTAAACAGCTTCTATATAATTAAAAAATTTTAACTCCAATATTAGAGTGAAAAATATAATAGTGATTTTAAATTTTAATACTTAGATGTTCCTTCAATGTTGCAGAAATTTAAAACATATTTGGTTTTGACAAAAATAGAAAAATGATCATACTTTTATCATTAGCAAAACACTAAATCAACTTTTGTATGATAGACAATAAAATTTAGGCTTCTTTTTCTACATTTTTTCCTTTTAAATTTAACAAATTAACAGTTAATTTAGAATGATTTCTAGTTATACATTTGCATTGAGAAAGTTGCATGGAATGGCCACACATTTGGAAATAGTCAGACTAAAAAACAAGTGTTTTATTGCTTCTCATTCTTGATGTAATGTGGAGGTTTTTTTTTAATGTTTGGCAATTTGAAATTTTGCGAAAAACCTGTTTTTTATTATCTATGTAAAGATAAATGAAGTTTTAATACTTTAGCTTTGAAAAAACTAAAGAAAATGCAATAACATATTTAGGAAAATTATTTTTGATTATTATTATTGAATGAAAATTATTTAATGATTCCTATTTTTCACTAATATTGGTAATAAATCCACAAAGATTTTTTTAAAAAAAGCTCTGGAGTTGCAAATAAAATAAAAAAAAAAACATTCAACTTATTTTTTTAAAAGTAATTTTAGAAATGAGCAAGACTAAATAGTGTATTGCCTTAGAATTTACAAATATTTATCAAATGAAGAATCCTATGCGATGAATTGTTTTATAATTTTGAACTGATGTGGGAAAATAAAAATTATTTAAAGGAATGATAAATACAAATCAAGTCCAATATACATTCTCAAAAATTATTTTTTTAAAATAAAAAGGAGGGGAAAAACATTCAATCAAATTTAAAAGAGTAAAAAATATTTTTTATTCAATGATATGGTGGTAATGCATTTAAATCCTGTTTTTATTTTTAATTAAAATTCCAAAAAATATGTTCTTAGTGAATTTTTTATGTTCCAGAATCAATTTCTTGCCATATTTCAAATTCCTAACTTTAATTATTTGTACTTCACATCTAGAAATAGTAGTTTTTATTTTTATACTATACACAAAACCTAAAATTTGTCGAGATGGATCCAACAAATATCAGTTTTCATATAGACAAAAATCATTAGATTTCAAAAGTTATTTAATTTTGTTTTAAATGTATTAGCACTCCTCTTCTGTTTTATTCATGAATTTTTGTTTTATTTTCACTTTTCAAGAAAAATAAGCACTTTTAAGGTACTTAAAATTGATTTTAAAATTTCAGCACTATTTATGATGGTATGTACCTTTTAAGCTTAATTGAATGCACACCCACAAATCATTTTTCTTTTCAATATATTTTTGTTTTAAATTTAATATTGATAAGATGCATTTAAAGGAATTTATAAAATACAAACAAAAAAGGAGCATTTTTTTTTTGCTTGTCATTATTACTACAAAAAAAATTACAAAACTGTTACTAAGAAAAATTAAAAAGTTTCCTTATTTTACAGAATTCATTGTTACTAATTTTGATAAATTAGTAACAATTGTCATTATTACTACAAAAACTACTACTAACTTGTCATTATTACAACAGAAATAACTACAAAACTGTTACTAAGAATAATTAAAAAGTTTTATTATTTTACAGAATTCATTGTTATTAATTTTGATAAAAACATTACAATTAGTAGAATGACACGATAAATATTTACAATAAATAACAAAAAGATTGATACTATTAGAAATGAAAATGACATTCAAAGGAAAAATGGCTAGAAAAGTATTTTCAAATTCGATAAATGTACAACTTGTCTCATTTTACAATCCTTATTATATTCATTGTATTAAGCATTTAAAAAATTAAATTTGAAGCAGAAGTGATTCAATTTCAATTGATTCGATAATGTGTCAATAGAATTGCAATGGACAAATTTCAAGATAGTTTGAATTTTTTAAAAAATTACAGCTATTATTGTAATGTTTTTGCATTCATTGAAGCCTAATGGGATCACTTAAAAAATTATCCCGGATTTAATTGAAAATTAAAGCAACGTCTTGACTAGAATCCCACGAATTATGAAATAAGAAAACTGCCGATATTCACTAAGTAGGAGAAACGGATAAAGAGCGATAAATACATTATAACGTGAACCTAAGTTTTTAGGTTTACCAGACAGCAAATCCTCAAGTGACGTCACTTTCGTCATCGTTTGCCGTCGAAAGTGCTGACGGTATTTCGCCGTGTGATAGGGCCTTTAGACCCTTGGGGTACTCCTGCTAGAATTTGTTTTGTTTCCGAGAGTTCATTTTTCACCCTGACATGGAAGCTTCGATCTAGAAGATATGACTCAATGGTTTTTATAAGATATCCTGGCGTGTGGTTTTTGATTAACTTGTAAATTAAACCATTAATCCATACCCGATCGAAGGCTTTCTGGATATCAAGGAAGACAGCTCCGGTTTTTTGTTTATTCTGGAATCCCGCGGTGATGAATTCAGTTGCTCTTATGAGTTGATGTGACGTGGATAGGCTTGGTCTAAAGCCAAATTGTTCTGGACAAAGAATGTTGTTTTTTAATAGATGTTCATTGAATCTTTTTAAAATAGCACTTTCAGCAATTTTGCTAAGTGAGGAAAGTAGCGAAATGGGTCTGTAGCTGGTAGGATCCGTGGGATCCTTACCTGGCTTATAGATGGGAATAACAGTGGCTGTCTTCCAGCGTGCTGGGAAGTGACCAACTTCCAAGATTTTTTGCACTAATAGGGTGAAAAAACATATAAAATTGAGTGGGAGATTTTTAATTAAGTTGTTCGTGATGTTATCATGCCCGGGTGCTTTGTTATTTTAAAGTTTTTTGATGTAGTCAATGATTTCAGAGGGGTAGTTTTTGAGTAGCATTTGGAAAATGTTGTTAAATAGCTTCTGGCAACTAATATCTGTATTTGTGATGTATGGTTGCTTGTAGAAAAGCTTTTTTGCGCCAACGGCGAAAAATTATTTGCGCGTCAAAAATGAAGAGCATTTGAAATTGTATTACATTGTGGGAAGTGTTCTTGACTGTCGGTTAAGGAGTAACGGATTTACAAAGAGAGTATACCTTAATTATGGGCGATCTTTTTTAATAAAAGGATAATACCGTGATATTATTTATTTATATATTTACTCATAATAACGTTTTATGGATCTAATTTTTGAATATAAATGAATGTTGACAGTCGGAAAACCATGAGAGCGTGGAAAAGCTGAATTTTTCACTGGCGCATTCTATTTACAATTAATTAAATGGTAAAAACTAATGTGTTAATTTGGGATTATAGCCTTTGTCGCTCCATACCCCATAATATTTAAATTCAAGAATGTGTTAATTCAGAATTAAGTTTTATCGCCCATTAGTTTGTTAAATCAAATTTAATGTTTTCACTGAGTACTGCAATGAACTTACAAGACTCATTTTGATTCTTAATGGAAACTAAAAATGGCGCTTTATTCGGAAAATAAATTCGGTCGATGTTTTAATTTTATTCTTGCAATTTGGCTGCATTCGTTGTGGAGTATTTTGATTTTCATACAATTAAAAATTAATTTGATTGCTTATATTTTATGTATAGAGCTAAATTTAAAAAAAATAACAGAAAATTTAAAAAGGTGGTAAATTATAATCTTTTTAATTAATTTTTTACCTTATTATGTAATAAATTAGTATTATAGATCATTTGAAACATTTTTTATTACGTCATTTTCTATCATTTGTATTAGCAATAAAGTATCCATATTTTGTGGTTTAAAGAAAAATTTATTCTTGTAATTATTTTAAAAATTTGCATTGTTGAAAAAATATATTAAATGAACCAGAGTTATTATAAATTATTCTTTTTTTAATATTAATATTGTGCCATGATAAACACTTAAATATTTGTTTTAAAATTGAATAATTCATATGTACAAATATATATATTGTAAAAAATGTACATGTATTTTAATTCTTTTTGCTATGTTTTTGGTGAAAAATATAGCTTATTCTCTGACAAGAAAGTTAAGGGTTTATTTCCTGTTAAGATCAAACATGTTCAAAGGAATCAAACTATTCTATATTTTCTATTTAATAAAAACTAATTTTTGTTTTGTTAAAACAAGATTTATATTGAATTAAAGAATAATCATGCTTAAACTAATTAAAATGACATGATTGTAAAAAGTGCCTTTTTTAATACATATATTTCTTATTCTCATTTTTTTTTGTTTCATAAATGCTTAGTAAAAATTTATCTAAGCATGTCAAAATTTGATTCCTCCATTGATGCACAAAATCAGAATTTTGATAAAAAGTAGCAAAACTAAATTTAAAAAGGTAATATAGTCTATTCATTCTAATTATATGGGTGGTGTAATAACATTTTAAAAGCAAACTTTTACTAAAAAATTCATATATCTTGTATATTTTAACTATTTCCCCTCATACTTATTGATTTGTTCAAAATGTATAATTTTCTACTTTTGTGATAATGCTCAGAAGTAAAAAAAAAAAAATTCAAAAAAGAAATATTAGTTTTGAATTTAATATGCTAATCTTAGTTTATTCTAAATTAGTACAACAGAGTTGTGAATTAAATTATTAAAAAAAATCACTCGCTTTTACATAGTTTATAAGTCATATCTACTCAACACTTACATTTTCATAGGAACATTTTTCTTTATCTCAGTTTGATTTTGCAATAATAATTCATAAATTATAAGTACTTTGCTTCACAAGTTTTCATTATTGTAATGTATATTAGTTAATCAAATCTTTAACAAAATGAAAAGCATTTGCTCCACATCAAATGTTAACACATTCGTTGCCACCAAAATTTATATATCCATCCTCAGAAGCCGAATTAAAAAAAAGTATTTTAATGATTAAAAACGTTCCTAATATTTTAATAGTAAAGCCAGAAAAAAAAAAACTTTTATTTTCGTGTTTAGTAAAAATAATGCTTCACTAACGTGCCACAAAAACCTCATCATTCAACCTCCAAATCCGAATTAAAACTAAAGCAGTTTACTTATCATACTTGATTGTCGCTCCAGAGCGTCACTGGCATGGGAGGTAGCTCCATGCTGACGCGCCAGCGGCAGCGAATGTGTTAACTAATATTATATTAAATGATTCAAATGATAAGTAGATAAATACTAAGTGAGTGGTGAATTTTTTTTGGAGTTTTGTGTAAAAGAAATGATGAAGGTTGATGAAAATCTATAAAACATATAAATTAAGTAAGGTTTTTGACTGAATTATTAAAAAAAAGGGAGGAGGGCAATTTCTATGAAGATATAAAATAAAATGTTTTAGAAAAATAGATTGGAAAGATATTTTTTTTATCATTTTAGAATAATGGTCATTACAATGGTGTAAAGAATTTTAACACTGTTTATGTTATGTTGAAAAAATTATTTACTTAGAATCAATAATAAAATTTAATCTTAATACCTGAAGCAAATGATCTGCTAATTCATTTGTTCACCAGGCAATTTATAACTTGGAGAATAACTTTTTAAAACAACTTCCATTGTCTCCATTACAAAAACGTGAAGAAATGTTAATTTCCAAAAATAATTTGTTATAGGTCCAGTTCATCTTCAGTAAAAATTTTAAAGCTAATGACACAAGTCGGTTGAAACTATCTGAATGGTTTAACTTATGTTTATCGATTGGGTCAATAAAAGAAAATAGATGGCAGTTGACTGAAGACCGATTTTATTCATTTCAGAAAAAGGGATGGGCAGAGAATGAGAAAAATCGCAAAATATGTTTTATTAAGGAGTTAGCATGAAAACAGTATTTTTAAAGTGAAAGTAGTTTTGTACATTTTGGGTGTAACTGAAAGAAATTCCTGTACTAATTAATTTTAAAATCAAAGTATTCATAAAAGAAGAAAAAGAATTGTTTTAGCAAATAAAAGAGCAGTTGAACTTGCATATGTGTCATATAATTAAAGATTTCTAAAGAGAAAAAGAAAACTTGGAATAAAACAAAAATTAAAGTTAATGAACAGGAGAATGCACATAATATATTTCCCAAGATATTGTATAAAACCCAGTAATCTATGCTATTCCTCTCAAAATTCAAATTCTACGTCTAAAACATGATTCTTATTATTGCTTATACCGCATTCTAAAAATTGGAAGAAAAAAAGACTATAAACAATAAACTTCACTTTTATATTCAATATCATTTTTTTAAAAGAAAGAATTCTTTTATTTAATTTAGCTAAAATCACTTTTAAAAAATTGTCTACTTCATAAATGTTCATTGTAACCAAAATTGATATTTAAACAAGTACGAAAAATGTATGATGTGTCATTGTTTGTTTTTATTACTTTTTTATAAATTTCAATAAAATTAAAAAGATTAATATGTTCCTTTCTCTCTCTCTCTCTCTTGTATTTGCACTTTTTCTGTCTCTTTATAATATTAGCATATCAGATCATAAAGTTGTTTTTATATGAATACATTGAATTGAAAAATTAATCTATTGTGGTATTTACCCTTAAAATTAGATACCCGAATGCTATCATTAATCAATTCACACTTAAGCTCCTATACAGCAATTTTTTTAAATTAAAAAACTACTCCTGTAGAAAAATAATTATTTTCCGAATAAAAGGAACCTTTGTTAATGCTCCAGGAAGAAAATTTCTTAATTTCCAATTGTTATTTTTGATGTACTAAATCTGAATGATAAAGTGGTATTTAAAGGAAATTTCGAGTATGGCAATGCTAATTTACCTAAGATTTTTGATTAAACAAACATCCTGAAGATTACAGGAAATTGCATTGTGCCAAGATGTCATAAGGAATTGTTATCCTCATTTGTAGAAGATTTTTCAACTACTACTGCAAACATAATAACCCATTTCCTTTTTTTTTTCCTTCAAAAATTAACATTAATTACCTGATGTTTATGTTGTTGACACATTTTTTTAATTTACTATGTTAGATATAAAAAAAGGTGTAATTTTAATTAACAAATAAAAACAAGCTTACATTAATTGCAAAAGAATAAAATCTTCCTTACCTAAATAGTTAAATTCGGATGGAATATTGGGAATGAAATGAATTCATTATAATAATAAAAAATATTATAGAAATACACTTTAAAACATTTTTTAAATAATATTAGAAAGACCACATTACAATAATAAAATTAATATCAATAAATGAATTTTATTTTTAAGTTTGGAAAATGGTGTTAGTATCATTTTTGTACAATAATATATTTGGAGAATTATATGAGGAAACCATCAACATTTTGTGTGGTTAAAATTTTAATTGGAAATTTTGATGCATTGTATCAAAGCACACACTTTCAACCTTTGAAGCAAGTTTGAAAATTTTTCCCTTTTTGCAGTCGGCATCTTATTTTGCAACACATGTTAAAGTATGGGTATAAATATAGGGATCTCTTTTATCTGCCATCAAAATCATTTTTCCCCTAATGTGTTTTCTCCTAGCTGATAACAAGTGGTCAAGAGCAATTACATTGGTATCGTTGTTACCAGATAAGATTAATTGATTAATCATCAGAAGAAGTAATGGGATTCGATTGAACAAATTAAAACACAATGCTTGTAAATTTGCCATTATAGGATATCTCCTTTCCAAAAACTCAAAGAATTCCTCCATTTCGGGCTCCTTGGTTTTTTCTGTCATTTCTTCTGATCAGTTTTCAAATATTGTCTTAAAGATGGTACTCGAAACAGTCCTAACAACAGTTTATGAGATAAATTAATTTTTTTTTTAAATTTTTAAAAACTTCTTTTATTTTTCAACAATATTTGATAAGATTATTTGTCCTGAATCCCTCTATGGGTTTGAAGGGATATATACATTCCAGCTTATTTTCATCAAATGCCTAAAAGCAAGTTCAGTACGTTTTCAGAAAACAAATGTAGATTATTCACAGAACAGTAGTTGGTTAGAAAAGATATTTAGAAATTTATAGAACAATCAAAAATCCATGCTATACATTCAACAATATTTTAACAATATAAATGTCTAATTGGCAGCTGAACACAAATGCTAAATAGATAACCAGTCAATAGATATTAATTTTAGATTTTTAGTGGAGTCTGATCATAACTAAGCATGTACATCATGCATGACATGGCTAGAGCCCAAGAGGGACATGTGCTCTAATGTTAGCTAAAACTATTTAATATATTAACAAAGCGTTCCCCAAACATTTTTTTTTTCATATTGAGAATACATTTACGTTATAAGGATGATTATGATTTGAAATAGAAATAATTAAGGTTGTATCAGCCACTTTCGGCGATCGTGGTCCTTCTATCAGGAATTTTGTATTACTTTTAGCATGCATTTAGTATCAATTAATTATATTGTTCTTGCAATAAATATAATTTTGGTTAAATCAATACATGAATTGCTAGAAAAGAACAAATTGTATATAGTTGTAAATTATTATAAGAAATATTTGCTTTTTAGCATTTTATGAGAATTGCTGTAAGCAAACTATAAAACATAAATAATTAACATAACCTTCAAAAAGAATTATCTTGCAGTTGATGGAAGAATTAGTTAATGATTGAGCTAAGTGAATATATTAAAACTAATAAGAAGTTAATTTTTGAATTTTCTTTTATTCCATGTTAAAAAAACCGGTAAATTAAAATAAATCGACTGTAATATGCAAATAAAATTGTATTTAATATCACTGCAATGTGCTCATATAGAAGTATAGTTTACTAAATCAATGAAAAATATGCATAAAAATATTTTTATAAATACTAAGATAAAAAAAGAAAAATATTAATTGAAATTGAAAAAGAGATAACAAAACTAGATTTTAAATTTTAAAGAGTGCAAATTTATTTTTGGTCATTAGATTCGGAATTATATATATATATAAATGCTGGAAGTTTGTTAATTTTTTTAATTAAAATTTTTGAAACACCATTTCTTAATATTGCTATCCAAAAAATATCTGTCAGCCAAATTTAGAAGCTCTATATTTAACAATCTGCCTCGAAAGACACAAATTATCTATAAAAAAAATCAATTAGTTTTATTATATTAAAACTATGAAAAATTTTATCTCATATTCTTTAACAAAAGAAAATCTTTCAGCTTTGTTTAAAGAATGAAAATGATTTCCCTTTCATTTTAACGATATTGTTGAAAAGCAATATTTGAAAATTTGTTGAAATGAAGCAGAAATATCATAAGATTTTTTTAAGTAAAAGGATATATATAAATATACTTTTATTTTAACGATGAATTAACTTTTTTTAAATAAGAAAAAAATTTGGAAGTTATTATTTTTTAAAAAAAATCTAACTGTTTTGCAATTTTTAGTAATAAAAATTGCATGTACAAAAAATACTTCCTATTCTCCAAAGCATATTCTCCTCTTCAGACACACACACTTTCCTTTTTATTAGAAAAGAATTGTATATAGTAAAAACATTTAGACAGAGAGTCCTTGCAGCCAAATGTTAATTCAAAGCGTAATAACATAAAAACATTTATTTATTAAATTTTACATCAAAATATTTTTATTATTTTTCACGGTTGGAGACGTTTTCTTTCAGATAAAAAAATTATATAATTGTAAAATAAATAAAGAATAATAAATAAATATATTTATATTTTTATACAATTTATTTAATAAATAATAACTTTTAGTAAATGTCTTTAAAAATTTTTAATAAATAAATACATTTTAATAATAATAAATCATCGATTTACATCAAATTCAATTCAAGTAAAAAAAAACATTATCAGATAAATTATTGAAAATGTGAAAGATATAAGTAAAAAAAAAAACGAGTAAAGTTCCCCCTCAGAAAGAGTAAAAGAAACAAAACTGTTTGACGATTCAAATTTTTAGTGGAATAAAATAGAAAACAAAAAGCGCGTAAAAAATGAAAAGATTAGATTAATTCGCCAAAAATATGCTTATTTGCCAAATCTTATAACCCCTATTATAACTCTTGTTAACGCTTATAGAGGGCTGCAGACTATTAGCGCCATCTACAGGCAGTAATTGGAACCTGTATTGATCCTCAATGCGTCCTCCGGATAATCCCAGCCGTTGTGTGATGGTTTTTTCAAAACAGTGTTTGCGCAATAAAAGTGCTTATAAACTTTTCAAGGTTCCAATACAAATTAGTTGATTATTTCTGCACTTGCCTTCCTTATAATGATATTTTTGATTTTGTTTCCGCTTTAATTGAAATCTCACCTGAGACTGATTTCTTTTATTCGTTTTATAATTATATATATTTAAATTAGCAGTATACACAGAAAATAGGTCAATTGATATTAAATTTTTAGAAATCCCACTGAAAATTCCACCATCTCCAAAAAAATGGTAAGTTTTATTGTCTATATTTTCTCTCTTTTTTTACATTCTGCAATTTCTGAAAATAGATTTTTTTTTCATATGAAAATTAAATATGTCAAAATATTTTTAAACAGCAGTATATTTTAAAACTGTAAGTCTTAAAATTGTATGAATAGAATTACAAAACAAAATGTAATTTTTTTCTTCTCATTCTATTTTTTTGCAGAAATTATTTTCAGAGATCAAATTGATAGATTAGGTGATCATTTCCAAAAATGAACTACTTAAATAAGTGTGGATTCTAATTGTTTGAATAATTTAAACTCATAGCAGATTTTATATCAGATTCTAAGTGTATAATATAATAATTATTTCATCGAGGAAGAAAGATTACTGTTAAACCATTAAATATGTTGTATTTATTTTAGTTCATTAATGAAGATGAAATTTTTTGTTGTTATTATATTAGTAATTTCATTTATGATGTATCATCTGATTAGCTTATGATTTATTGTCAGAAAATATTTGAGCTGGAATTATTTTATGCTGATTCTATGTTTTCCTTTTTTAAAAATGGATTTAACTAAAAAATTATCTTAGCAGCAATTGAATTTGTATAAAGCAATTAAATGTATGGCTTAATTTAATGATATTTATTGTTACTTGTTAATTATCCAAAATAATTTTTGTATGGTGATTGACAATTATTTCACCTTTTTTTAAAACTTAAAATGATTACCTTATGTAAATTTTTTAATTTAAGCATCTGTTATTTTAAAAAAAGGAATCACTGTGAAAATCTTTCTTATTAGGTATCATAAAATATAATATGTGCATGTGTGTATTCCTAAGAGAGAATAAATCCAATATTTATTACTTTTTTTGTTTAAATAATACTTTAAAAATATTTTAAGCTTAATTTTTTAAAATAACCCTGCATTTATTTGAATATATTATTTTATTTCATTGAAGGCTCTTTTTAAGTGCGAAAGATGCTTTTATCACATGTCATTAATTGTTATAAAATTCAAGACAAAGTAAAAAAATATTTGTGTAGCAAGTTTACCTGACATTAGCAATTGATTGCCAGATATGTAATACTTATTTTAATCAACAATAAAACATCTGTTCCCTAGAAAGAACAAAGAAATTTAGTTCAATTTGTAAAGTTCATCAGATAAGTTTTTAACTTTGAAGTTTGCTATTGACATGCAGTTAATGCATAAATAGCAAATAATCTTAATCATGTTAGTAAATATATGCAATATTCAGACATATGGGGGAGAAATAGTTCATTATTACTTTAATTTTTTTTATTATTTGAGATATTTTTGAATTTTAGTAATTCTGAAATATTAGCTCTTGATTGTTTTTTGTAATAAAATGATTGCTATATAATTTCATTTATATATTATGTAGTATATGATTTTTTATAGGATTATTTTTTGAGTTAATGCAGTGATATATGAATAATAAATTAATTCTTCAAAATAAGTCTGAATAAGAAAGATAACATTTTCAGAATAGAAATTCCAGGATAAATTTGAAGAGATGCAGAATGTTACATGATAAGAGTTCAATTCTTACAAGCTTTTGGAATACTATAAACATCTTTAACCTTGGAATGTTAACAAAGTGCCCTTTTTCTCCTGTATTCAACTGAACCAACCATTTTTTTTTCATGTTTAGTAAATAACTTATATAGCAGATTATTAAAATTATATTGATGAAATGCTCTTGCAAAATAACTATGTACATTTTATAGCAAAATGCATCCTCAATTCAACTTCTTATTTAAGTCTCTGATATTTTTAGATTTAAATAATTTAATTAAAAGAATATATATTATTGTTGTATATTGATTTTTATATATTTTTAAAAATCATCTTCCCTTCTTTTTTTACAGAATTTAGAAGTTAAAATAGAAATTAGGAGCACTGTCAAGAAAAAGGCAAATTGTTTTGCAGATGGTGACACACACAATTTTATTGTATTTGTACAAGGTCTCAATGGCAATCGGATTGAACATTTTGTAAAAGAAATTGTGTTTTATTTGCCTTTTAATTCAAATTCTAAACAAGGTAAATTTTTTATGTGGTACTTACAAATGCATTTTTAGTGATATAGAATAGTTTTATCTGTTTGGAGAAATTTTGGAATAAATTCACCATTATATTTTTATTGGATTTTATTTTACATATTTAATATTATATATTTTTTCAGGTATTTTATTCCCAAATATATTACATATATCTATAATTATCATTTAATGACTCCTAAAAATTACAACATAAATATTACAATTTTATGCCCACAAAATATCTCTAAACTTGTAAATGCATTTATTTCTTGAGTATCAACTTATTCAAACCTGCTAGTTATAGTATGGCAGAATTTATATATATTTTTAATTAACTAATTGTATTAATCATATTAAGATGCTTTCAAATTCTAAGTATCTAAGTAAGTATTATAAACTTGTAAAAAAAAAAAACCCTCCCAAATAGCACCTGCAAACAACATTTAGATGGTCATCTAAAATGTTGAATTCAACCAATTCGCTTCATCCCTGAAAACATTTAGTGCAATTCAAAATTATACAAACTGTCCCAAATAGTCCTTTTGTTTACTCTCTTTATCTATAGTTATTGTTTATTGAAATGTTCCGAATATTTTATGCTTTTTATTTCATTACTTCTGCTAATAGAGATTAAAAAAAAAAAAATGTTTGGAATTATTTAGTGTTTAGAAAGGGAAAATGAATTATTTTTGTACAGAAACCACATATTTTGAGTGTAGAATGGCAATTAAATATTTTTTAAAGATATAAAAGTTAACTAAATTATATAATTTTGCTCAATGTTGCTTGGAATTTTGCATAAAATGTTTTAGAAAAATTAAAGCATCTAATTTCTCCAATAAGTCCTAGTATAAAATAATAATAATTTTTTGAAAAAATGACAATTTCATATAGTGATTAATATTAACTATTTTTTTTGAAATTCAATTTTTTATCTTAATTAATTAACTGATTTTTATTTTAATTTAGCCCCTATTAGTTAGACTCTAAAATATTCTCTTATTTCCTTATCTAATTCTCACTTTGTGTTTAAATGTTATGCGCTCTAAGAAATAAACTACTGATCTCAGCATTCTCTCACGCTGCCAGTGAAGAGATAAAAATCCTTAAAGTTTAGTGCACTTTTTTAAAAGATAGCTTAGATTTCCTATCCTAAAGCTACACACATGTAAAAGAAATACCTATAAAAAATCCTCATAGTAAAGCACTGATGAGAAAAATTTTGCTCTCCTGTTCTTGTGTCACTATATAGATTGATGTATTTCTTACCACTTATTGTTTGTATATAAATCATGCCCCCTGCACCTCCTGCAGTGAAATAAATCAAAGTTTTAAAATGCTCAAAATTTTCTTCTATTTAGCCACATTACTGCTAAAACCTATTTATATATGCTAGTGCAATAATTTTTGCATTTTCTTTTTTAGTAAGAAGGAAGCCACCATATTTCATACAAGGTTCTACACGTACTTCTTTCCGCTTGCCAATAGATATATTTTTCCATACCTCAATGAACTTTATCAAAACGAGCTATTCATATTACTTGTTTGTTCCTGATAAACCTTTGGAAAATGCTGTGTGTGTGAAAACTTTAACATTCCTGAATACTCCTCAAGATTTTAAGGAAAGATTACTTCTTGGTGGTGCAGTATGTTTTATCATTTATTCAATTATCTTATCTTAATTTTTTAATTTTGTTAATCATATGAATTACTTTTTTTTTCACTGGAATACAAATTATAATAATAGATTAATCTTTAAGCATCCATTGCATAAGTTAAAAAAATCATAACTATTGTAGATTTATAGAGCAATGTTTGGAAAAAAACAAATTTATTTACATCAGGATCTCAAAAGATGCAAGAAACAAAAATATACTTAGAAGATTGTTTAATGTTGGGAAATAATAGCAATTTCCATTTTAAGTGTAAACAACACAAATAGTATAAGTTTATGGAATAGCTGCTGTTTTGTGAGAAAAGTTAGTTTGCTTAATTTTAAACCCTTGTTTGAAAATAATTTGAAAGATAAAAGGATTTTCTATTAATTGTTTGAAACTCAACAGAATAACATCTTGAGATTGGAATAATTTGAAGACTTATTTGAACTGTGATTCACAAAATGTTTGAATTAAGCATTTGTTCAGTATCTTACAAGCTTTCAAATGCTTAGTATATTTTCTATAGATGTTGGCAAATGGAAGTGTTGTCTAATATCCTTCTCCTAATTTGACTATAACTTTAAATTTATCTCAAGTAGCATAACTTGCAAAGGAGATAATATTTAAAAAATGAACAACCTATCAATAATAGTACTTGAAAATATAATTTTGTATGCTTACACACATGCACATGAGATCCTCAAAAAAAAAAAAAAAAAATGAGAATTTATTTACTTAACTATCACAATTTGCCATATGTTTTAAGTTAGAAAATTTGATCAAATAAAGTTGTACTTTTAAATTTGTATCCATCTTAATTGTGAAAAAATGTCAATGATTAAAATGTTTTTCTTAAATTCATCTAGAAGGATTTAAAGTTTTGTGCTTCAATCTATAAAATTTCCCGATATATTAAAAAGCAAATTTTATTGAGTTAGAACATTTTTCATATCTCTGGTAGTATTTGAACTTGGCATATGTTGTAATTTTCAGGGATAATGTATATTAAGAATGAGTTAAATCTTCTAAAGGTTCTAAAGTATGGCAAACATCAAGGTGTTTTTCTCCTCCAAACTTTCAAAGCCAATTTATATTTTTTATTGATTTAAATTGAAAAAATGCATAATATTAATTGTTTTAAATTGAAATTTTAAACTAAGAGAAATAGCTGCGTGCATAATGGCAGATAACTTTCCAAAAAACATCTTCAAAATACTATGTATGAAAAAAGGCACAACTTAAATTTGAAATTCTATTTTATTATTTCCAATAATATAACCATAAAATAGATTAAGTTTTTCTTACCATTATTTGAATAATATTTAATAATAAGATGAATTTTTTTAAAAAAATTTGCAAACCACAACATTTGTTTGAGAATTCTAAATTAACATAAAATGTGTAAATCATAATTAGTAAAGAATATTACTAGAATGATATTCTAAAATGAACTAAAACACAGATTTTGATTTGAATAAGTTCACTTGCACTTAATGCAGTATTTGCAATTAAATGATTAACCAAAATTAAATAACTTTCAAGAGATAATAGAAATATTCTGTTGCTCACAGGGCTCTAAGCAATTGCCCATTTAATGATCCAGTCCTGGATAGTAAAGATATCCCAAAAGATTATGAAAAGGGCAGAATTAATAAATAGTAATGTATTCTTTGACTTATATCCAAAATTTTATATAAGTAACTTTTTTCATTTTTTTATTAATAGACACATATTATTTTTATGTGTGTATTTGATCCTGTTCATCACTTGTGACATGAAGACAGGGTTTTGAATTTGTTGGAAAAAATTTGTCACTACTTTTTCTAGAAAAATACTGATAATTCATAAAATGTTTATTTATATACTTCTAGGCAACTTTATTATGACATACATGTAAATTTTTAGTATTTTCAGATGTCCTTTTAACTAAAGTATCTCATTTTTTTTCTAGCACACTACTGCAAGGTGATAATTTCATTTTCTTCTTTAGCATTCTAGTGCTATGTCCCTCCCTTTATCCAAATCATTTTAAGTGCCTTTAAAAAAGCTATAATTTTTGTTTAAGTGCTCAAAAGAAAGCTCCCCTTTCTGTTTTGAAACCTTAATTTCCCTAACCTCAATTTCCTCCCTTGCTTTTTTATGAAAAAATTAAAACTTTTGCAAATTGTGGAAAATAATAGATACATTTAATACTTTTTCATGGGAATTTTTATGTAAAAAGAAATTTCTCTTGTAATAAAAAAATCTTTTATAGCCCAATGAAAAATTTATTGGTTATTTTAAATGCTCTGAAAGTATAAATTGCTCTGAAATAAAAAAGAAACTAAGATTGCATGTAGCTGATTGATGACAAAAATATTTTGTTTACCATGCAGATCAAAAGATAACAAGGAAAAAATAAATGCAAAAAAAGAAAAAGGAAATGCTTTTATGATGCATGATTAAAAAAAGGAAAATGCATGATGCATGATTAAAAAACGGAAAAGATGCTTATGAATTGCAGTTAGAATTGGAAAAATTCTAAGGAAAGTTGAGTTTTCAAATAATATAAAATATGTTTGTTCATTGATAAAATTTTGCTCTTTCTAAAAGAGAATAGAATGAGGAAAACTTAACTGCAATGTTAAAGTGTTAATTAAAACTTTATTTATTTTCCCCTTTTAATCTGAATTTGGTGTACTTCTGTATATTAAACATTAAAAATTTTCTGTGTGCAGAAAAAAATTGAATTTTTGTGATGTAGTAGTAGTATTTTTTGGATATTTTGTCAATTTTCTTCTGAAATGCACGATTTATTTCAGAATCATTTATATAGTTATTTTGTAAATTTAAATTACAGGAAGAGATTTCCCATCAGATGGATTCTCATGAAGTTTCTGCACATGTGGCATGTAAAAGTGAACAGGTTGAGATTATTGAAAACCAAGTAAATGAAATTCCATATTAGACTTTTAATATTTTTATACTTATTTTTGAATTAAAAATATATATATATTATTTCAGTTTTTTGGTGATGTGAGGAGAAAGAAATACAATAAATTAAAATGACTTACAAATTTTTTTTTAATGTGATAATAGTCATAATGGAATTTTATGGAGTTTTTATGGTATACTAAGGCTCTTAGAGCTCTAACCATCAAGACTAATTGCTTATTTCTTTATATTATCTAGCATGAATTTGAATAATAAATTATGTTTGTAGAAGAAGTGTTATGAAAAATGGCATAAATATTTTATTTATCATGAAGACCAAAGAAAAAGAAATTCCATAAAAAGAAAGGAAATGTTTTTACTATGATTGATTTAAATGAATGTTTAAAAAAAATAGAAAAGAGGATTATTAATTACAATTGATGAATTCAAAAAACTTAAGAAAATTTTTTGAGAAAGTCAAGTTGCCAAATAATATAAAATATGTTTATAGATTGATGAATTTTTGCTCTTTGTAATAGAAAATATTGAAGATAACTTCAGTACAACGTTAAAATGTTAAGAAAGCTTTAATTAATCCCCCTCCTTTTTATGAAATTGGTGTATTTCTGAAAATAACATTTTTCTGTTTGTTTATAATTTTGCACTATTTTTAGGATATTTTGAATTCTCACATTTCTTCTGAAATGTATGATTTATTTCAGAGTCATTTATATACTTGTTTTTTTAATTTATAGGTTGAGGTTCACCATCAGATGAATTCTGATGCAGTTGCTACTCATGTCACATGTGAAAGTGATCAGATTGGTATTATTGAAAACCAAGTAAATGAAATTCTATTTTTAACTTTTAATATTTTTATTAGAAAAACTCCTTATGTTATGAATTTAAAGTTCAACCAAATTAAATAACTTACAGATTCTTTTCTGTTATATTGGTACTTATTTTCTTGCTAATGGCTCTTGCCATGGACATTCCCTCACTGACACAGCAGTAGATTTAAGCCGAAAAGAATGTGTTTTGTTTTTGAAGTAGCACTAACTAGGGCCAAGAGTTTGACTTAGCTACACACTCACCACATTTGCTTGAACATCCCCTTTTTACCTCCTCAGGGGCTCACCTTCTTTAGGTGGATATGGGTGTCCCCATCCTGACGTTCCCAGGGATCTTTACTCCATTCGTTTTTATTCTTCCCTATGTCTTCTGCTCTCTGCTTGATCCTTCTTCCCTCGACAGCAAGCAAGGGAGCTCTCCATGAGAAGCTGTTGCCGCTCTGTTTGCTTCTTGCTTGTCATGAACAGCCGAAAACCCCACGTGTTGGCCGTTCGTGGCGACCCTTTAGATGGGTGGTGCAATGTTGATCCCCGGTGCATCAATTTGGCTGGTGAGCTAACAGTCTGATTAGTTTGCTAGGGATCAAGCGAAAGGGTCAATTTCTGGGGCTTGGCGTTAAGGGTGGTCAATGTTCCTGGAGATGACTCTGAGCGTATAGGTCCTGGCTAGTGCCAAAGTAAGTGCCTTGTGGGGACTCCCAGAGCCGGTGGTTGCTTTCCCTTGTTGGGCTCCATGGTGGGCTGTGTCGTCGGGTCCCGAATTTTTCTGCTTTTCTTGCATGGTTAAGAAAAAGAAATCTCCCTTTAGTGGGGATCATCTTGAACAAAATTCTTCCTTTCAAAAGCATTTCAACACTTTTTTTGTTATCATCTGACAATCAGACATTTCATTCAGTTTCCCCCTTTTTAGTAGAAAAAGATATATCTAGTCAATTAGGTGCTGTACTTTCAATTCGAAAATTACTCTCTGGGGATTTGTTTATTGAAATTTCTTCTGAAAAGCAAGCACAACAGATAGTGAAAATAAAATCCATTGGAAACATTCCAGTATCAGTAAGTCCACGCAGAACTCTGAATTTTTCAAAAGGAGTTATCTCCTGCAGAGAAGTGTTTAATACACAAGTTGAAGAAATTACTAAGGATTTGTACAGACAAGGAGTCATTAACATTCGACGTATCTCAATACGAAAGGATGGGCAATTACTCAGTACGAAACATCTCATTCATACTTTTAACTCGTCAAAATTACCTGGCTTCATTAAAGCTGGATATATGAATTTACCAGTTAGGTCTTACATTCCAAACCCTTTGCGATGCTTTAAATTCCAGATATTTGGCCATTCCAAAGCCTCATGCTGCAGGTCTCTCACATGTGCCCGTTGTGCGGAAAGTGGGCATGAAAGTTCAGAATGTACTGCACTGGAAAAGTGTGTTAATTGTAAAGGGAAACACACTTCCTTTTCCCGCTTACGTCCCTCATGGCATTTTGAAAAGGAAGTAGTCTGAAAAAGTGTCCAAAGGCATATCTTATATTCAAGCTAGGCAAAGTGTTAAAGCATGTTCAACCACTTCTGGATTGACTTACGCAGCTGCTACTAAAAATATTTGTGAAACTAAAAGTATGCAAGTGATCTCCTTTAATCTGCCGTCTGATTCCTCTTCCTTTAAAAAATCTTCCGTTTCTACTGAAGCTTGTCCCAGATATTCCAAATCCTTTTTAACAGCATTTTCGCCCACAGTAAATGCTGAAAAAATTTCCTGCCTGGATGTTTCAGAATGTGCTTCTACTTCCCAAAATCGTATTGTCTTCAAACAAATTCAAAAAACAATTCAGAATGAAAATGTGGCCGTTCCTGCCAGTGATGTTGTCTCAGTTTCCCAGGATTTAACTAATTTTCAGGCAGTGAAAAAGAAATATAGGAAAACCCTTACGTATGCTGTTGAAACCTCAAAGGAATCAATGTCAGACAAATCAAAGTTTTGGGTAATCGCACCTTCGAAGGTTTCCCCTTCTACTGTTATACGAGAAAAGAAACCTAATTCAACACATGTGGTAATCCAAGCTAAAGTTGACAATAAAACTGGTTCTTTGCCGGCTACCACGACCTTTTCTGATTACACATCGATGGCTGCTCATTCTAGTGACAATGATATTGGGTCGTCTGTGGTTGAAGACACTATAGACTATGACCCGAATGAAGCAATTGAGGAAATCACCCCTGCTGTTGATCAATAAGAACAATCAATAGTAGTTATTAAAAACCCTACTCCATCGAGTAATCCTACTGTTAAGGAGAAATTAAAACGCAGCCCATTCCATTGTGTTAATTTTAAAACATTTAATTCTAAGACAAGTGGTATCCCTGTTCATGACAAGAACACAAAGAAATATCGTGTCAAAAAACTACAATAATTTTTTTCCACCATTTTTGGCAACTTTTTCTTTCTTTTTTTTTGCTTTTTGATTAAAATTTTTTTTAAACAAGGTCTTAAAACTTTTGTCTTGTCATCATTCTTTGCTATAAGTTCTCTATATTTTGGTTTTTATGTCATTTTTTGATTGGTTTTTTATTCCTAGGTTTCTAAATATATTCAATTTTATCATTCGATTGGCGCAGATTAGCCAGATATGGCTCTTGTGCCATTAAATTTCAATCAATCAACCAGCCCCTTTTTACATTGGCACACAGTCACACATCTCACAGATAGCACACGTAAGAACAACCATGTCCAAACCGAGACTCCCAGGACGCAATGAAAACATGCTACCTCTATGTCAGAAAGCCGGCGGTTCTTTTCTAATGTATAATAATGGCAAGATGGGAATTTTTGTGGTTTACTTCAAAGATTTCAGAGCTGTAATCTTCAAGAATAATTGCTTATTTTTCTATACTATCGAACATGATTTTGATTAAGAGATTTTGGTCTGAAAAGTGTTTTGGTAATTTTTATAATACCTATAATTAAGCAAGTGCTAATACCTTGTTCCAAAAGTGATGAAAAATATTTGTGAATTTTGTAAAGGAAATTAAAATGTATCTGACTTCATTGAACTTTTATTGAGATGATATTTTTGTTATTTTAGTTTACTTTCTTTTTTAAAGATTTTTCTCTTTTATTTCTGAAATACAGGTGATAAATTTGCAAATGTTTTTTTTTTAAATTTTATTTGGAAAATTTTCTTCACCCTTATGAATGAATTTTAAAATTTTTATTTCATGTAACTGCAATTTTTTAAATATATATTTTATTCTTCCTCTTTTCTTTCGTAACATAAACAGTCTATATACATACATTTTTTATAGGTGAAGTGTATTTTCTATAAATTATTTTATTAAGTTTAATCAAAAAATTTTAGAATAAATTAATTTATAATTTATTCCTTATATCAATTCCTATATCTTCCTGGTATTGTAAACTAACTTACTATAGTTTGCCCCCAAAAATCTTCCTTAAAATCAAAATATTCATTGTTGTGAAATGTTTCTCTAAACAACAAATAACTAACAATTATTTAGCTTGATTATGGCCTATATATTTTAGCATATTCATTACTGTTCATCAAAGAACTTTAATTAATGATTTTGATATTTATTATATTATGGTGATCCATGATCATACCATATATATTTAATCAGAGATGAATATGATGTCTTGCCTGACAGTCAGTTAATTGAAGAAAAAAAGAATGAAGAAAATACAAAGTAGAAAGAGCAGAAAAATATTTGCTAAGTATTTTACTGATAAAAACAATTATAAAGTGTGTGTTATACTTTTATTTACAATTATGTACAAGTATATATTATATTTTTATTTACAATCATACACAAGTATATATTATATTTTTATTTAAGAAATATTATATTTTTATTTATTTAAGTTCCCAGATTTTGTTAAGGATTTTAAAATGAAACTTAAGAATATCAATAAGCTTTTTTGAAGAAAATTGGGAATTAATTCCTTTAACTCCTAAGTGCTCAATCAAAATATTTTTTTAATGCCTTTTGGAAATTTTATGGCAAAATAAAGAAATGCATTCTGAAATATTTAATATTTGGTGAGAAATTCACCAAATATATATGTTATTAAATAAATATCTTTATAAGGTATTTTCTAAGTGTTTATAATTTTGTATTATGTAAATGTATGTATGTATATTGTTACATTCAGGCAAAAGTTCATTTCAAGGACAGATCTGTGAAGAATGCTGAGCAGATATTATGCAAAATTGAACCTGCCGATGTAAGTGAATATTATTTAAACTCAATTGAGTGATTTTAAAAATTCTAAAATGTTTTCTTAATTATTTCTTTTAAATAGGTATCAACAGTAATATGTAATTATAAACTTATTTGCTTATATATAGAGTTTTTTTTTTTTAAATTTATATTGTGAATTTCTAGTCTAAACAAATTAACATGTTAAACTCTAAATATAATTGAGATGAAGGGGGAGGGATTGTTTGGAGAACTATAAAATTGCATATTATCAATATGCTAATCAAAATTGATAAAAATGAGATTTTTTTCATTACAGTTTTACAAATGCCAGTTTTAGCATTGCATATAAATTATATCACACAAATTATAAACTTATTAGTGAGTAATTAACTAATATTAAATGTCTGTCTGTTTGTCTATGATATATCATTTGAGATAAAGAAAGTCATTATTGAATTGGGAATTAATTATCTTATACATTTCCTGATATTCAATTTTATTGATTTCACCAATGTTGAATTATTTATATAATTGTTAATTTTTAAGCAGTTTATATTAAAATTTTTTAAAATTTTCTCTGGGTCTTGATTGATAGTTCTTTTTGTAATTCATGAATTTGTATTTTATTGCTATTTTAAAAGCTTTTATGAAGATGAAATTTGTTTTCTTTTTTTTCACAGTTTTTAGTATGAAGAAAAAGTTTCATTTTCAGTCATACAATAAAATAAGTATTCAAATGCATGCCAGTGGCAAATGATTTTTTTTAAAAATATAAACATAAGCATTTCCATATTTTTACTTTTTTAGGATATGAGTATTCAAGAAGAATTTCATAATCAATTGCCAAATACTTGCATTCAAAGTAAAGATATTTCAGAGTGGGTATTTGTTATTGATCATCATTTTAATGTAATTTTTATACCTAACTTTTCTAATATTTAATTTGAAAAAATTAGGAAAATGCTTTAAATTGAAGTTTTTATTGCATTCCAAGAAGGAACATTTCCTCCCATCAAACTGAAATGTGTTGTTAACTCTTGCATGTTCTTTTATACAACTATGTAATTGATTATAAATTTAATTGTGTAAAACATTAACCCAGTGCCCATTGCTTGATACTAATAAAGTTATTTAATAAAATATTAATCAATGTACTTGGTTGGGAAATTTGGCATGAGAGCATCTTTAAGAATAGATTTTACTGAATTTTAATAAAAAGTGTAAAATATTTTAATGTTTTCCCACTAAAATGCACAAGCTATTGCTCCAAAAAATTTTTATCGTCTTTAAGGTTCAAAATATGTATTGCAATATATTTTGTGTAAATGAATGCGTTTTCAATTAAAATAATTTTTTTAAAAAAATAATGATGGACAGAATGTGCAACAGTGATATTTATTTTGTGTTATTGACTTTGGGATGAAAAATAAAAATAAATAAAATAGTTATATCTTTGGAAAATTTTTAAGTTATATTTTCTAAAACCCTTCTGCAACTTGTGTTACCCTCCTTTACTTATGGCTGAAATTTGTATCCTGACCCATTTTTTTTCTTTCAAATTCCTGAAAAATTTGTACTAATTATTATATTAATAGATACATTTTCATATTATCAACTCCAAGTTCTGATGCTGTTATAATATTATGTCCTCTTTAAAAGTTGCAAAATAATACTGGCCCATCACATTCCCAAAATAAAATTTTAGCATTGTGCTGGGTGAAAGAATTAGAAAATCGTTATCAAACCCTTTTTGTATAATTATTCTGTTACGAAAAAGAAACCTCACGGAAACCATGCTACAAAGAAACCACACCAAGTAAGGCAGATCATTTAAAATAGCTGTGAACTATGCTGAAAAGAAAATCAAAATGCAGACTTTCTATTGAATATATTCAATAAGCCACATGTACTATATATAATAGATTTGTTGTAGAAAATATAAGCTGTCTTTAAAAGCAACCAAATGATGTTTAAATGGTGGGATGTTCGGAACATTCATATTGCATTTTGTTCAAAAAGAAAAGAATGAAAAGCTAATAATGTTATTTCAATTATTCTTTGAATCAACAAAAAGTAAGAATATATTTATTTTAGTAATTCCACTCAAAACAAATGTTGACATATGACATGTTTTACAAATATAAATAAGCTTTAAAAGAGTAATTTCTTTGTGAAATATTTTTATTTTACTCTATTATGATTCAAAAACATTATATTTTTCTTGCTCTTTGGGAGAGATGAGTGCTTTGAAGTTTCTAACTTGGAAAAAGAAACTAAAAATTAAAAAAAAAAAAGTTAGTGAAGCAAAGGATTTTTTTTATTTTTATAAAAATGCAGCAATGTTCATAGAAAAGGCATTTTTATATATATATATATATATATATATATATATATATGAGATGCAGAGTGTGGAGCTGTCACTGAGAAATTATTTATATAAAAAAAATATATACAGTTGAAGTTATCTGTATTCTATTTTTTCTATACTTATTATTTCTATTCTAACAAATATTTTCGCAATCTAGTTTTCTGTGAAAACAGAGGTTAAAAAAAAGCTATATATATTCATTCAATATTAGAAAATGCTACTAGATTTTTGTGATTTTTATTTTAAAACTTGAGTTGAGAGAGAGTCTTAAAAATTAGAGGAAAGAATAGTCTCTAATCTTGCCCAGAAAGAACTAAAAAATAGTCTTTTTAATAACTTTTTAATGCAATTTTTTAAAAACTGTATATTATACTTTAAAAATTGTTTATTTATTCTGAATTTTTTAAAATTTAAATTTATAATGATAAAACTATCATTATTTTTCATTTTTGATAAATTAAGTTTCTGAATTAATAATTGGTAACTTAACATAGATGTTTGTGTTGTGGAATGACTGAAAAACCCTCCTCCAATGTTTTGTGCAGTTAATTTTTTATTCCATTTTTGTCCAAAATAAGCCAAAATTACCAGTTATTTAAATCTTCAATGTTTGTAATGATTATTGATTCTACTCCGTATGCCCATAATTCAAATAATAACATCTTTTTTTGCGTTAACTATTACTTAAAGATAATGTTGTTGGTTTAATTAAGTGATAAGGTTCGATTTAAAATTGTGACCATTTTTGGAACTTAAAATCATATCAAAATAAGAAACATTTTTTTTTGTGAATGTTTAGATATATATTGTTATGAATTCAATTTGTTAGTCAATGAAGAAACAAACCTTTAGTAATGAATAATGACTTAAACAAGAAGAAACAAATACACAATAAATAAATTGCCAAAATGAGTGCACACAATGTCCAGCAGCACACTACTACAAACAGTAGCCCACAAGTAGTAATCGGTTGCAGTAACAACCACAGCACACAAAGCCGCCAGACAGAATTCAGTGGTAGAAGGTAATCTACATAGCTTTTATCTTCTCCAAATGCCTGTAAATGTCCACTATCTCTTTGTTTAGCTGTATCCAATAGCCAACTCATTACAGTACGATTGGCTCCACACAACACTTTGGTTTCATTGGACTTATCTAATTTGCTGTTGATTCACTATGTGTCTCTTTCCACTCTGTCTTCAGCTTTGACTGGCAGCTTTTTATAGTTCCCATAGCCTAGCAGGGAAGGTTCTGGAACAATCAGCCATATCCCTGTTCTATTGGCTCTATCAACAAAATGTTGGCATATTCCAGAATTATCTATTTGTTGCCAAGTTTTGAGAAAACTGATCCAGCAGTGATCAGCATCTGAGAGAGCTCACCGTAAAGTGGTCTTTCTGAAGATTGAACTAATCTTTTTGGAAAGCAACACTACAGATTTGTATCTATATCTATCTATCTATATATATGTATAATAAAAAATATATTGTTGAAATTTTTTTTATATAAACAGTAATTTATTATAAAAATTAAAAAAAAAATTAGTGAGTTATAATAGAAAATGTAATTTTATATCCAGCACAATGTATTTCTTTATTTTTTATAAGATTCTTAAAAAGTGTTTGATTTTTACATCCATTTCCTGCTTAACACTCTGGATGAACATTTACAACTGAACTGTGAACTTACATATGAAGCTCATAAAAAAAAGCAACATAGAAAATCTGTCAAAATTTCAGCATTCTCCCCTATATATATCTAAAATTACTTTTAAATATTAGGAAACTTTCATTTTTATGGATTCATCATTAATTTATAGAATAATTTAAGAATTTAATATAACTAAACTCTAGGAAATAACAGAGGGATAATATATTTTTCTGCAAAAAATTATGTGTCATTAAAAAACAGCCATGTTTAGAAATGTGCCAGGAATAAAAGTTTCTTAGCATTACTGTCTTCTTGATTCTTTCTTCTGAAGAGTTTTTCAAGATAAGGAGAAAAAGTACTTTTATAAGAATTGAATTAT